>NW_020868329.1:97500-102787 GCF_003789085.1 Penaeus vannamei
TATTATTATTATTATCATTATTATTATTATTATTATTAATTATTATTATTCATTATCATTATTATCATTGCTACTACTACTACTATTATTATTATCATTATCATTATTGCTGTTGTTGTTCTTGTTGTTGTTATTATTACTATTATCATTATTATCATTATTCATTATCATTATTATTAACACTATTTTTGTTATTGTCTTATCATTATCATGATAATTTTTATTTTATCATCATTCATCATTATTATGTTCATTTATTATTTTATTTTATTACTTTATTACCATCATCATTATTATTCACTACTATTATTACCCTTTTATCCTTATTATTATTGATAACCATTATTATTCTCTTATTATTTATGTTTAAGATAATCATAGTTATTATTATATTATTATTATGTTATTTATTATATTATTATTATTATTATTATTATTATTATTATTTTGTCATTATTATTATTATTAATTATTATAATTATTATTATTATCATTATAATCATATATTATTTTATCATTATTATTATTATTATTATCATTATTATTATTACTATTATTATTATTATTATTGTTATTATTATTATTATTATTATTATCATTATTATTTATTATAACTACTATGATATTAATAATGATAATTATTTTTACTATTATTAATTGTTATCATCATTAACGTCATCAAAATCTAATATCCATCATTATCATTTCAATTATTATTATCATTATGATTATGACTATTGGTACACATTATTATAATTGTCATTTATTATTATTATCATTGTCATCAATATCTATCTTCTTATTATTATCATTATTATCATTACGAATTATTATATTGTAATTATTATTGTTATCATTGCATTATTATTATTATTACTATTATTATCATTATTATATTATTATATTATTATCATAATCATCATTATTATCATTACTATTTTATTATATATATGCTGTTTCGCTTATTATTATCATTATTATTATTATTATTATTATTTATCATTGTTATCATTATTATTATTATCATTATATTATTTGATATTATTATTATATATTATTATTATTATTGTTTATTATTATTATTATTATTATTATTATTATTATTATTATTTTATTATTATTATTATTATTTTATTATTGTTATTTTATTGTTATTTATAATTATTATTATATTAATTATTATTATATTGTTATATTATCCATTATTGTTATTGTTATTATCAATTATCATTTGCCCATTGTCATTAAATCATCATTATTGATATGATATATTATTATTGTTAATATCAATGTCATTATCACATATTATTCATTAATTATCATTATATTACCACTGTTGTCATTCTTGTAATTCATCACTTAATTAATATCATTCATATAATTTATCATTTATTATTATTATTATTATTAATTATTAATATTTTATGATTTATATTATATATATTATTATATTATTTATATGGATTGTTATTACCTTTCTTATTATTTTAATGCTCATCATTATTATCATAAATGATTATCACTTATTGATTTCTTATCCTCAGTTATGATCCTTATCTTCATTGTTTACCACGATTCTTGTTGCCCATTATTAACATTAATAATCATTATGAAAATCATTATCATTTTATCATAAGTGATCATCATCATTCATCATTGAATGCCGTTGTTATTATGGATTTCCATTATTCATCTGTTTATTATATGTTAATTATCTATATATTTCATCATTATTATCATTATTATTGATTATTATCATATTATTATTATTCATATTATTATTGTTGTTGTGTTGATTGTTATTATTGTCATCATCATCATTCATATATAATTATTATGCATTTCATCATTATTATCAATATTATTATTATTATCTATTCATCATTGCTTATTAATTTATTCATATCTTTATATCATTATTATTTATTATCATTATCTATATTATATCATTATTATTATTATTATCATTGATTATATTATTATTATTATTATTATTTTATTATTATTCATTATTATTATTATTATATTATTACTATTTAATTATTATCATTATCCCATCTATCATTATCATTATTATTATCATTATTATCATAATGTCATTGTTAATTGACATCCTTTATATTATCATTATTTGTTATTATTATTATCTATAATCGTCATCATATTGTGCTCATTCAGCATTATAATCATTTTGTCAACATCACTATTGACTATTATGAATCATTGACGATATTCCGTTATTAGCACTATTTTTATTATTTTTTGCTTCTTTCTTTCAACTCCCCCTCCTCTTCTCACTTTCCCTTCTACCCTAACCTTTTTTCCCTTTCTCCTCCTCCCTCTCATCCTTGTCCCTCCCTTTATACTTTCTTCCCTATTTCCCTTCTTCGCTCCCTTCCCAATCCATCTCCCCTTCTCCTTCCCCCTTCCCATCTCTTCTTTATTCCTCCTCCATTCACCTTCTCTCCCTCTCCTTTCTTTTTCTCCCTTCCCTTTTCATCGCCTATCCCCTTCTCCATCTCTTCTCTCCCTTCCACCGCACTTTTACCGTCTTCTCTTTCCTCTTTTATTTTACTCCCTTCTCGCTCTCTCCTTCATCTTCAGCCCATCTCCTCTCTCTTCTCTGCCTTCCCTGTCCCACTCTTCACCCGCACCTGCCTCTTCTCCTTCTCTTTTTCTCCCTTCGCCCTCTCCTCCTTCTCCTTCCCCTTCTTTTTCTTCTGCCTTTGGTCCCTCCTTCCTTCACCTTGTCTTCTAGGTATGTAACATTCCGCTTCTCTTTCTCTTCCCCTTTTGTCCTATACCATCTACTTATTAACCGTCTTCTCTTTCTTTCTTTCGTTTTGTCTCCCTTCCCCCCTCCTCCTCCCTCTCCTTCCCATCTCCCTCTCTCTTCTCCATTCCCCCCTCCTCCTCTCTTCTTCTTCTCCCTGCCCACCCCCCTTCCCCTCTCTTTCTCCCTTCTCCCCCTCCATCCTCCTCCTTCAACCTTGACTTGCACTCCCCCGCCTGACCTATTCTCCACCCTCTCTTCTCATCTTCCCTCACTTCTACTCCTTGACTCGCGCGGCCACACCATCCTCTCCTCTCCCCTACCCTGCGACTCCTTCCTCTCCTCTCTCCTTTGTTCTCCCCATCCTCTCATCAACCATCCTTTGTCTCCTTCCCTCCGACTCTCACTCACTTCCCCCCTTCTCCTTCTCCTCCTCCCTCCTACCTCCGCCCTCCCCTACCTCCCTCCATTTCTCCTTCCTCCAGTTCCCCCGTGCACTCCGCATGAATATCCAATCCCGTTTTGGATATAAGGCTCCGGAGGACAACAACCCAGGCGCCCTGACATAAGAGCTGTCCTCAGGAGCAACATACAAAGTAAGACGAGCGCCAACGTGCCGCTCCCCCTCCTCCCCCCCCTCCTGCCTCCCTCCTCCAGCTCAGGATATCCGAATGGTGGCGCACCTTGAGCCAAGAGCACACTCATCTAGTACAACACCAATGGCACATTGAGACATCTAAGACGGAAAGTCGGGACTACAGAAGTATATGCTTTTCACGATATAGTCACTAAAACTAATTCTGTAATGAGATGCGACATATGATTTACGACTTATTAACCAAAAAAAAGCGACCCAGCACCTGTAACGCGACCATGCACGCTACGTCTACGCCCCAAGCGTCAACCCGCGTCGTGTTCTCTCCACTCAGAGCCGCCGCCTTAATTAGCCTGACGGCGGGATCCTGACGCCGCGTCGTAAGCTCCCCCACTCCGACCCCCGGATTTTGATACTCTTTTTTCCCCCTTCTCCTGGTTTGCTCACTTCCCTCTGCTTCTTCATATCTTCTCGTTCCTCTTCTATCGCTCCTCTGCATCCCTCGACTGATCATTTTTATTTTCTCTCGTCCTAGCTTTCTCCTCTCTCGCCTTATCGTTACCTCTTTCTACTCGTTCCCATTTCTTCTTCATTTCTCCCCTCATATCACTCATCCCATCCCACTCCTCATATCTCAATTCTCCCCCTCTCCCCGGCCGATCTGTTCCTCCTTGTGCTGACCTACAGTTTGTCACATAATTTCTCTTTCCGTCTACTTTTTCCTCCCTCCTGACCCTCCATAGCACCACCATCGGCCTATTTGCTCCCTCCTCGTCCTCCTCCTCCCTGCCTTACCTCCTTTCCCCTTTCTGCTGTGCGCCTGCGATTCCCTTCTCTTTCTCCTCCCTCCCATCCTCCTCCCCTGCCATTCCTCCTATTAACCTGCCCGTCCCCCCTGGGTACAACCTCGCTTCCATCCGCAACCTTTCTGCTCTCCCCCCCTTCAGATCCCCTTCTCTCTCTCTCAGCCCCCATCTCGATCGAGCTCCCGCCTACTCACTCCCTCCTCTGCACCCTCTAATCCCACGCTGCCCCATTAACCCGGTTACCACCCTAAGCGTTGTCAGTAATTGCCAGTAAGAGCGAAGAACCCTGCTACCCCCCCCCCCACCTTCGCCCGTCACTGCCGGTTTTTCCTGTTGTGTTTATGACTTAAATAGCCGAAAAGCGAAAAGGCAAAATAGGAATGATGACGCTCATAAAGTAAATCAGTTATCCGTTAAAAATGTTATCATTATTGATAGCCCTTTGCTTATTTACATGATAATAGGTATCATATCATCATTCATCATTGTTATCAATATTGTATATTATCCTTAATGTTATTTATTTCATTATCATTATTACTATCATTATTTATTATCGTTATTATTATCATATCATTATTATTATTATTATATTATTTTTATTATGATTATAATTATTTTATTATTATCCGTTATCATTTTAATTATTATTGTTATCATATTAATCATTATACTATTATTATATTATATTATTGTTATATTATCATTATATTTATATTATTATATTCATTATCTCATTATATTATTATTTATATTTATTATTATTATCTACTATTATTGCTATTATTATTAATACCATTATTATACTCATCATCAACATCATTATCATATTATCATTGTTATCATTATTATTATCATTATTATTATCATTATTATTATTATTATTATTTTATTATTACTATCTCATTATTAACATTAATATTGCTCATTAATTATCATTACCATTATATGTACTCATCATCATCATATATTTTCATCATTATTATCATCCATTAGTCATTATCATTATCATTATCATTATTAGCATAATTATCATACTTGTCTCCATCATTTTATATTATTATCATCATTAATTCATTATTATCATCCCCATTTCATTATCTGAATTATTAT
>NW_020868329.1:115661-120661 GCF_003789085.1 Penaeus vannamei
TGCTCCTCTTTTCTCTTTCTCTGTCTAGTCTGTCTGTCCTGTCATCTTTCTCCTTACAAAGCATCATTCTTACGATAATGTAATTTCCCCTTACCTCCTTTCTCGCTCATTTCCTCTGCACATGTTTCCCTTTTAATATACAGACTCAACGCTTCGTTTAAACTTCTCATCCCGGTCCTTCTCGCACATTCTCTTTTCGCGCCTTCCCCGACTGCACCTCCCTATTCCTCTTCCTACGTTAAAAAAAAAAAAAATCCTTTAAATAATTATGTTATCTCTCGTTTCTTCGCACGGATAGCCAATCATGAAAAGATTGTAAAGGCCCTCACTTTGTTTTCGAGATGCTGATCGCTGTATTTGTTCTTCTTTTTCGTTTTCTTTTTATCTTTTGTGATTGAATCTAGTTTTGTCGCCTGTGTGTTATTTCTTCTGGTATCTTTCTTCTTATCCTTTTTTTTCTTGTTTTATGCTCTGTTCTCTATCGTCCGGCGTTACTATCTCAGTGTCTTTTTTTTTTTATCTTTCTTTCTCTCTTTTCTGTTTTGCGAGTTGGTTTTATCTTTCTTTCTGTGTGGTTCTGTATGTCTGTCTTTCTCTTTTTTCTCTGTTTAGTTTCTTCTCTTTCTATCCTCGTTTACTGACCTTCAATATTTATTTTTTTCAATTGTTTCCATATTTATTTCTGTTCGCACCCTGGTTAATAACGAAGAAAACTTTATGCTCGTTTCCCTCCTCGTAAATTTAGCATTTTCTTTCTTTTTCCATTTCTCCGGACTCTCCTTCCCCTTCTTCTGAAATTACATCGCTAATTCGATTTGCTCATTCTCTCCTCATTCTCCCTCTTTCTTTCTCTCTACTCTTTTCTATTATTTTTCCATTTTTTCCCCCTCTCTCTATCTCTTGCTCCCTCCCTCTCTCTCTATTTCCCATTTTATTCTCTCCGTCTCCCTCCCTCCTCCTCCTACTCCCCTCTCTCTCTTTCATTCTTTCTGCTTCGCCCCCCCCTCCTCTCTCTCTATCTTTCATTATTTCCGCCTCTCTCCCTCACTCACTATATCCCCCCTTCCATCATCTCCTCTCCCCCTCTCTCTCTATCTCCCCTTTTTCTTTCCACCCTCTCCCTCTTCTCCTTTCTTCCTCGTGTCCCACCTCCACCAGCAACCGGCGTCGTGTGAGTATTAAAGTTGCCCCTCTCTTCGAAGTATGGGAACCCCTTCCCTCCCCTCTCTTCCCCTCCCTTTTTCCTTCCCCTCTGTTCCCCTCTCCTCTTTACGTCTCTCTCTGCTCCTTTCTGCAGTCCTCTTTTCATTTTCTTACTAAAAAAAAAAAAAAAATTGTCTTGCTTTTTTTCTCTCTCCGTCGCTCTCTCTTTTTATTCGTCCTATTCTCTTCCCTTCCAATTTTTCTCTCTTCCCCCAAAGCCTCTGACCTCTATCCGGTTCCTCGTTCCATTCTTTCCTCCTTTTTCTCTTCCCCTCTCTCGTCTGATTCCTCGTCGTCGTCGTCTTCCCATCCTCCCCTCTTCCTTCCTGATCCTCCTCGCCGTCCTCCTCCTCCTCTCTTCCCATGTCCTCCTCCTCTCTCCCTCCTCTTCCTCCTCCCCTTCCCCCTCCTCCTCCTTCCTCCTCTTCCCTTCCCTTCCTCCTCCTCCTCTTCCTCCTGAACCTCCTCCTCGCCATCGTCTTCCTCCTCTTCCTCCTCTTCCCTTCCTCTTCGGCCCTCAACAAAGGATTTATTCAAGTGAAACGAAAAATGCAATAACCGAGGCATAAGCTCAATGGTGTAATCAAGGGAAGGCGACCCCTGCTCACAAAGGGGGGCGGGAGGGGGAGGGGAGAGGGGGCAGATGGGGGATAAGACATAGAGGGAGGGAAGGGGGAGAGAGAGAGGGATGGGGGGATGGGGGAGAGGAGAAGGAGAGAGAGAGAGAGAAAGGTGGGTGAGGGATAGTGGAAGGTAGAGAGAGAGAGGGGGGGATAGGGGAGGGGGGGGAGAGGAGGGAAGGAGGAAAGAGACGAGGGAAAAAAAATGGGGGGCGGGGTAGGGTGTAGGGAGGGAAAAGGTAGGAAGAAGGGAGGGGAGGGAGGAAGAATGGGCTTGTGGGGATAGGAGGGGAAGGGGAGAAGGGGAGAAGGGTGGAGAGAGGAAACAGGTAGACGAAATGGAGTAGGGAGTAGAGAGGGGGAAGGGGGAGGAGAGTGAGGTGAAGGGGGGAGAGGGGCGGGGGTAGGGGGAAGGGGGTGGGAAGAATAGAGAGGAGACGGGGCAAGCTTACCCACCTATGACGTCATTAATTGTGTACGAATGAGCTGGTAGGGGTTGTGGGGGAGTGGAGGGGTAGGAGTGATTTGAGGAAGGAAGGAATTAGAGAGAATAAGAAGGGTGATAGGAAGAGAAGACAAATGGGCTGGAGGAACTTGACAGAGGGAAGGGGGGGGGCTGGGAAGGAGAAAGGGGGGAGAGGGGGAAAGAGAAGCGAAGATGAGCGGAGGAGGGAAGGGAAGGAGAGAGAGAAGAGCGAAGCTGAAGGAGGGGGAGGAAAGGAGAAGCGAAAAAGAGAAGGACAAGGCAAGTTGAAAAAGCCCAGAAGGGCAGGAAATAAAGGAGAGAGATAAAAAAAAAAAAAAAAAAAATACACACACACACACAAAAGGATAAAAGCAAGAAAAGGAAGAACAAAGATGGAGTCAAGAACATGCAGAAGAACAGAAAAGCTGAGTGAATAACACAAAGGAAGAAAGGACACGACAGGATAATGGCTTTTCCTGACGAGTAGCGGGAGGGTCCGGTGCAGGAGTCCTTCGCGCCAACGGCTGAGTGGGCGGGGTGGCGGGGGTAGGGCGGAGATGGGTGGGGGGGGTGGCGGAGGGAGGTCGGGGGCGGTAGGGAGGTCGTGGGCGGTGGGTGGAGATGGGGTGGGGAGTTGTGGGCGGAGGGGAGGGGGGGGTGGGTGGAGATCGGTGGCGGAGGGGGAGGGGGTGGGCGGAGATGGGGTGGGGAGGGAGGTCGTGGGCGGAGGGGCGGAGGGCGGAGGGCGGAAGGGCGGAATGGGGTGGGGGAGGGGTGGGCCGGTGGGCGGAGAGGGTGGGAGGGAGGTCGTCGGGCGGGGCGGAGGGCGGAAGGCGGAGATGGGTGGGGGGGGAGGGGTGGTGTGGAAGGAGTCGTGGGCGTGGGTGGAGGGGAGGGGGTGGTGCGGGGGCGAAAGGAAGTCCGTGGCGGCGAGGACGGAGGGGTGTGTGTGGGGGGGGGGGAGGTGGGCGACGTTGTGGGCGTGAGGAGGGCGGGGCGGTGGGGGGGGGATGGCTGAAGAGGGAAGGGGCACAGGAGGGTGAGGGCGGTGGGAGTGGGGGGGGGGGAAGGGGAGAGGGCACACGAGGGGGTTGTGTGGAAGGGGAAAAGCAAGGTGGAAGGCAGAATTGGAGGAGGGGAGGGGCGGAATGGGAGGGAGGGAGGGAGGGAGGGGAGGAGACAGAAGGGGGGCTGGCCGAGAGAGACGGGACACAGGAGGGTGTATGTGGAAGGGAGGGGACGGAAGGGGGGTAGGGGCGGAAGTGGAGGGAAAGGAGGGGAGAGGCGGAGTGGAGGGGTAGGAGGGGCGGAGTGGAGGTTAGGGGGGCTAGGGGTGGGGGAGGGAGGGCAAGGGGGGGCGGAGGGGGAGGGAGCGGAGGGGAGGGAGGGAGGGGGAGGGGAGGGGGCGGAGATCCCCGCGAGAGATTTTCACTGCATGACGCTCTTTTGTTTTCCCTCTCCTTCTGCCTCCTCCTGCTCTCTTCTTCCTACTTTTCTTTCTTCTTTTTCTCCTTCTCAATTCTTTCTCCTACAATGTTTTCCTCTTCTCTTTCCTTTATTTTTCCTTCTCATCCTTTTGTCCTCCTCTTCCTCATCTTCTACTTCTTCTTTTTTTATCCCTCTTCATCTGTCTTCTTCCTTACTCTTCTTCTTTTTCTTCCTCTTCCTACTGCTCTTCTTTCACCTTCTTCTTCTCCCTTCCTCTCACCTTAAAACTAGGGAAAGAGTGACTGTGAGATTTAGAAAGAGGAAAGAGAGAGCATAGAGAGAGAGAGAGAGAGAGAGAGAGAGAGAGAGAGAGAGAGAGAGAGAGAGAGAGAGAGAGAGAGAGAGAGAGAGAGAGAGAGAGAGAAGAAAGAGAGAGAGAGAGAGAAAGAGAGAGAGAGAGAGAGAGAGTAGAGAGAGGAAAGAGAAGAGAGAAGAAGAGAGAGAGAGAGAGAGAGAGAGAGAGAGAGAGAGAGAGAGAGAGAGAGAGAAGAGAGAGAAGAGAGAGAGGCAGACAGACAGACAGAGGAGACAGAGCAGAGAGAGCAGCAGCAGACAGACAGAGAGAGGCAGACAGGCAGACAGACAGAGAGAGAGGGCTAAAACAATCCGTTAAAATGCTATGATTGTCGCCGAGAATTACTTCACTAATACTCTAAATGCTTCCCCTTCCCAATACAATTACACTGTCGTAGGGTTAGGATCTTTTTTGTTATTTCTTCTTTTTCTCCTTCTCCTGTTCTTTCTTCTCCTCCTCCTTCTTCTATTTGTCCTCCT
This sequence comes from Penaeus vannamei, assembly GCF_003789085.1. NCBI lineage: Eukaryota > Metazoa > Arthropoda > Malacostraca > Decapoda > Penaeidae > Penaeus > Penaeus vannamei. The sequence goes on from NW_020868329.1 coordinate 120,213, forward strand.
CTTTCTTCTTCTTTCCTTTTTTTCTTCTTTCTCTTAATCCTTTTGAGGAAAGAAGTTCCGAGAAGTTTCTATATTTGACTTTCATTCTCGCGGTGGTGTTTTGGTTGCTGGTTAGTCATATAAATCGTCTCGTTATCAATATCCGAGGTACTTAAAAGATAGGTAGTACCACTCTCGATGAAAATCCTAGTTGGCAACTGTCAAGCTAGGCACCGGCCACTTCCCCTTACATGATATAACATTACTAAGTGTTCTCTATTTCTATATCTTTTATGTTATCATTATTATTTTTTGTTTTTGTTTTACCATTTGCCATATATATATATATTTTTTTATATCAATAGTTATAACAATAGTAAAGGTCATTGTTGAGAGAAAAACAGAAAATTCCATAAGGCTAATATAGACATGGATCTTTTTTTGTAAGAGAGAGCTGTAGCATTCATGGA
>NW_020868329.1:125661-145661 GCF_003789085.1 Penaeus vannamei
GGGACCGGAAAGGAGGAGAGGGAGGAGGAAAGGGACGGGAAGGAGAGGAGAGTAAGAGAGAGGAGGGAAGGGGAGAAAAGGGGAGGGAAAGGAGAGAGGTTGTAAGAAAGATAGAAAGAGGGGTAGGTGGAGGGAGAGGAGAGGGAGAGGAAAGAGGAGGAGGAGGAGAGAGGGAAGGGTTATAAGGGTGGCGAGGGAAGGGAGAGGGAAGGAGGGAAAGGAGAGAGGTTGTAAGAAAAGATTAGAAAGAGGGGTAGGTGGAGAGGGAGAGGAGAGAGGAGGGAGAGGGAGTGGAAGCAAATGAGGAAGAGGCGAGAGGAAGGAGGGGAGGAGAGAGGAAGGGAACGGTGGAGAGGAAGGGAGGGAAAGGGGACAGGGATGGCGGTTATGATAGGTGGGAAGGAGGAAGTAGGGAGAGAAGGAAGGAAGAGGAGAGAAAAACGAAGTAGGAACAAGATAGGTAGGAGAGAGGAGAGAGACAAAGGCAAAAATGCATAGGCACACAAAAAAAAAGGAAAAAGGAAAATAGAGGAAGAATGAAATAATAGAAAGAAATGAGAGACGGCAGAGGAGAGGAAAAGGAGAGGACATGGGAGAGAGCAGGAGAAGAAAGGGAAATAGGGAAGGAAGGGGAAATAAGATTAGGAAGAGAAAGGAAAGAGAAGGACGAGGTAAGAGAAAGGGACAGAGAAGAAGAGAAAAGGAGAAGGGAAGAAATAGAGAGAGAAAGAGAAGAATGGGAAAAAGGAAAGAGAAGAAGAAGAGAGAAAGAAAAGAGAGAAAGGGCAGAGCTGAGAAGAAAGAAATGAGGAAGGAAGAGAAAAGAAAGAAGAGAAAACAAAAGAGAAAATGAGGAAAAAGATATGAGAGGAGGAGAGAAAAGAAAAGAGAGGAAGAGAGAAAAGAAAAGAAAAAAGGAGGGAATTAAGGAGGACGAGGAAGAGGAGGATGGGCGTGCAGGGAGAGGTGGTCGTGGGCGTCGGGAGGGCAGACAGAGAGACGGGGGCGGGGAAGGGGGGGTAGCCCAGATAGGGAAGAGGGAATAAAGGAGGGGGGAGGGAGAAAGGGTGGGGTGGGTAGGGGGGGGATACCCAGGCAGGGGAGAAGGTAGGATATACCCACTTAGGGGGATGGGGTAGGGGGATACCCAAATAGGGCAAGGGGTAGGATATACCCACGCAAAGGGATGGGGTAGGGTATACCCATGCAGGGAGAGATGGGGGGGGGAAGGTATACCCAGGTAGAGCGAGGGGGTAGAGTATACCCAGACGAGTGGGTGGGGGTAGGGGGGGAGTGTAAGGAACAAAACATACCAAGCGGCAGAAAGAGAGAGAGAGAGAGAGAGAGAGAGAGAGAGAGAGAGAGAGAGAGAGAGAGAGAGAGAGAGAGAGAGAAGAGAGAGAGAGAGAGAGAGCTAGAGAGAGAGAGAGAGAGAGAGAGAGAGAGAGAGAAGAGAGAGAGAGAGAGAGAGAGAGAGAGAGAGAGCGAGAGAGAGAGACAGAGAGAGAGAGAGAGAGAGAGAGAGAGAGAGAGACCGAGAGAGAGAGAGAGGAGAACAGAAGAGAAGAAAGAAAATAAAGAGAGAGAGAGAGAGAAAGAGAGAGAGAGACAGGCAGACAGAGAGAGAGAGAGAGGGCAGACAGAGAGATAGAGACAGATAGAGAGAGAGAGAAGAGAGAGAGAGAAGGGTATATACACCCAGTCGGCGTCACACCCACATCTCGACCCCGGGTTTGACCTCTGACCTCCGCTGACCTCCGCCGGCCCGGGATTACCTGCAATATTAGCTACTCATTAACCTTATTACAAAAGAGCTAGCATTATTTCGTAAATTAGACATGATAAGGATATGCCGCGATGCTTTTAATGCTTTCATTTCTGATTTTTTTTTGTGTGTGTGTGCGCGTTTTTGTGTGTATGTGCGTGTGTGCGTGTGTGTGTGCGCGTGTTTTTGTGTGTGTGTGCATGCGTGTGTGTGCGTTTTTTTATGGGGGTTTTGAAAGGTACGTATTTTCTTGGGGTTAAACTCTTCGTAAGCGTGGTGCAGGGGCTTTTAGATCGAGTGATAAAAAGATAGAAAAAGATAATGATAACAAAAAGATATTCGTATGATGAGGATGATAATGACGCAAGCAAACTTTCTCTCGTTTCTTTCTCTCTTTCGCTATTTTTTTTTCTCTCTCTTCTTTATTCTTTCTTCTCTCTCTCTCTCTCTTTCTCCGTTTCTTTTTTCTTCTCTCTCTCCCTTCCTTCTTTCGTCTCTCTCTCTGTCTTTCTTCCATCCTCTCTCTCTCTCTCTCTCTGTCTCTGTCTCTCTCTCTCTCTCTCTCTCCCTATCCCCTCCCCCCTCTCTCTCCCTTCTTTTTCTTCTTCTTCTCCTCTATCTCTCGCTCTTCCTTCCATCCCTCTCTCTCTCTCTCTCTCTCTCTCTCACCCTCCCTTCCTCCCCCCGTCTCTCTCTCTCTCTCACTCTTTCTTTCTTTCTCTCTCTCTCTCTTCTTCTCCACGACCCTATTTTTATATCACTTTATATCAAATCCATCATTATCTTCTCTCCTCTATCATCGTGTTCCTCTAAATTATCTTTCACTTCCCACTTCCACTGTTATCCATTATTGCATTTATATCTTTTGTTATCTTTCTTATCTCTTATTCCTTTAATCTCTTTCTTCCTTTCAATTCCTTCCTATTGTCTAATTATTCTGTTCTTTTGTTTCTATCATAATTATCATCATTATTTTTGTTTTATTCCCTCGTTCGTTGTGGTTTATTTATTTTCATCACTAATATCTAATTTCATCAAAAAAATAAAAATAAAAATAAATAAATAAATAAAAAAAATAAAGCTATCTTTATTAAGAAAATATTAAAACGTCATTTTTTTTTCATCATATTTTTCGATTAAGTTTCATCACTTAAATTCTATCAAGAAGGATATTTTTTCCCTAAATAAATTGTTCATCTCATAAAGATAATGATCATCACTATTTTCATAATTGTATTTTTTTCATCACTATTATTTTTTTGTCACTGCGATTATCACCACAATCTTGGTCATCACACATTATCATCATAATTTAAAACCTTTCATCACCATTTTCACTATCATCATCACATTCCTAATCACCACACATCATCATCTCTTCACCTCATACTCATCATCCCCCCCAGTTACCACCATTTCGTAATTTTATCTTATCATCACCAGAATCACCACCATTTCACAACCTCCCCCTCATCACCACTTCACAACCCCCCCTCCACCCCCCATCTCACCCACCCTCATCACCACCAATTCACCACCATTTCCCAAACTCCCCCTCATCACCACCCCACTCACCCCCTATCTCACCCACCCTCATCACAACACCACTCCCCCCCCCCATCTCGCCCACCCCTCATCACCACCACTTCACACCCCAGTCACCACCATTTCACGATTTCATCTTATCATCACCAGAATCACCACCCATCTCACCCACCCTCACCACCACCCCAACCACCCCCCATCTCCCCCCTCCCCCTCACCACCACCCTCACCACCACCCCATCCCCCCTCACCACTACCACTTCCCGACCGCGATCATCACCACCACGGCCATCCCGGCGCACCATCTCACCGCACCCCTCACCACGGACCGCGATCATCACCACCACGGCCATTCCGGCGCACCACACCGCGACACCCGTCATCACCATCATCTACAGAACAGGTTATGGGCGGCGGAGATGAGTCCGAAGTCCGTGGGAACAAGTGAGTCCGGACATACCTGCTGGACCTTCCTCTCTCTCTCGCTCTCTCTTTCTTTCTTCTCTTTTTTCTTGTCTGTCTCTCTTTTCTTTTCTCTTGTCTGTCTTTCTCTCTCTCTTTCTCCTCTCTTTCTCTCTCTCTCTCTCTCTCTCTCTTTCTCTTCTCTCTCTCTCTTGTCTGTCTCTCTCTCTCCGTCCTTCTCTTTCTCTCGCTCTCTCTTTCTCTCTCTCTCTCGCTCTCTCTCTTTCTCTCGCTCTCTCTCTTTCTCTCTCTCTCTCTCTCTCTTCTCTCTATCTTTTCTCTTTTTTCTCCTCTCTTTCTTTCTTTTCTCTTTTTTCTCCTTTCTTCTTTTCTGTCTTTGCTTGTCTGTCTCTATCTCTTCATCTCTCTCTCTTCTCCTCTGCTTTTTTCTTCTCTGTCTCTCTTCTCCTCTCTCTCTCTCTCTTCTCCTCTCTCTCATTCTTCTTCTGTTTCTCTTCCCCTCTCCTTTCTCTCTCTCTATCTCTTCTCTCTCGCTTCTCCTCTCTCTCTCTCCTCTTCTTTTTATTCTGTTCTTATATTATTTTTTCTCTTTTCTTGATCTTTCTCACCCATTAAAAAATATATATACATATATATATACACACAGAAAGAGAGAGAGAGAGAGAGAGAGAAGAGAGAGAGAGAGAAGAGAGAGAAGAGAGAGAGAGAGAGAGAGAGAGAGAGAGAGAGAGAGAGAGAGAGAGATAGAGAGAAGAGGAAGAAAAGGGGAGAAAGAAGGAAGGAAGACGAAGAGAAAGAGGAAGAAGGGAGAGGCGACAGAGGAGAGAAAGAGGAGACGAAAAGTAAAAAAAGAAGATAGAAGGAGAAATAGGAATAAATAGAGAAAGAAAGAAAGAAAAAAGAAAAAACACGACTCCAGTCTCCATCTCCGTTATTGCAGATCTTGCATTGCAACCTCCCTACTCCTCCCTTCACTCCTCCCTTTCTAAAATTACCTGCGGTACTTTTCTCATCCCTTGTCGGTACCATGATACCATAACGTACCGCTCTCTCTCTCTCTCTCTCTCTCTCTCTCTCTCCTTTTATGCGCTATAGAATGGGCTGGTCCATCTCTTTCGTTGCAGTACCAAGGTAATCCCCCCGCCCTGGTACCTCTGTTGCAATGCTCTCTTTCTTTCTTTCTTTCTTTCTCGTTCTCTCTCTCTTCTTCTCTTTCTCTCTTTCTCTTTCTCTCTTTCTTCTCTCTCTCTCTCTCCCTCTCTCTCTCCCCATACCTATGTCTCTCTCTCTCTCTTCTCTCTCCTCTCTATCTATCTCCTCTATCTCCTATCTATCCCTCTCTCCCTATTCCTCCCCCATCACACCCTCTCTCCCCCCACCCCCATCCCCCTAATCCTCCCTCCTTCCCTCCTTCCCCCCCTCAAAAAAAAAAAAAAAAGACTTTCCATCAATCATCCACGTTATTGATACACGCACTTGCAACCCTCTCTCCACCGCGACGCATCGCCATCTACGTAAAACCCGAACACGATTTGAAAATGTTTACCGACAGCCACTTGTCCTCTTCCGATGAAAGTGGTGTCGTTACAGGAAGCGAAGCCGTGTTGTCTTGTCGTTGACTGGAAACCCACACTTCGATTGCACAAGTGGTGTTTGTACAGGGAGATCGCTAGCAGTACTGTTATTACTATTACTATTTCTATTGAGAACGGGTGGTGCAGTGGTAATGGTATCGTCTAGGTAGCTTGGTGATCAGCGTTCGATCCCGTGGGGTGCTGACAGTGGATGGTCGGCCTGGCCATTCCTTGCGCACGGGGGGTAGTTTAGAAGTGGCTATATACAGACAGCTTGTCACACCAAGAATAACGTATGTAACAGATGGATTATGATCAAACGGAATATGATTAAAATTATTATCATTGTTAATTACTACTAACACACTATATACTACTACTACTACTACTGCTATACTATCATTACTACTACTGCTACTACTATTACTACTACTACTATTACTACTACTACTACTTACTTAATACTATTATTACTACTACTGCTATTACTACTACTGGTACTACTACTACTATTACTACTACTACAACTATTACTACAACTAATACTATTACTACTGCTACTGCTACTACTACTACTACTGATGATGGTAATGATGCTACCACTTCTCTTGCTTCAATTACTGAACAACTACTACTATTCTGCTACTGCGACTACTGCCACAACTACTACTTCTGTTGATGCTATTATTAAACGACTAATACTACTAAATCAGCTAAATACTATTATTACTACTACTACTATTATACTACTAACTACTATACTGTGGTAGCTACTACTACTATACACTACTACTGCTCTACTACTACTAGTATATGTGCTGACCACTCTACTATTACTACTTCTACTACTACTATTACTACTATGCTACCACTGATACGACAGACACTGCTTCTGCTACTACTACTATTACTGCCGCAGTTACTACGATTACTACTACTACTACTACGACTTCTACTACTACTGCTATAACCAAAGGAAAATCAAGCGATTTACGACCATATCACAACTGTTGTGGAAAATTTCACAACAGTTGCTAAAAAAAAGTAAAAAAAAAAAAAAAAAAAAATCTGTCAGTTCTTTCAAAAAACACAACAGGTGCTAAGATAAAAAGGGGGGGGGGGGAGTTCCATTGCTTGTTGATAATTTCACAACAGCTGCTAAGAAAAAGGAAAAAGAAAATAAATAAATAAATTTTCATTACTTCTCGAAAACCTCACAACACTTTCTAAAAAGAAAAAAAAAGAAAAAGGAAAATTCCATTGGTTGTTATAAATTCCACAACAGTTACAAAATAATAATAATAATAATAATTTGCGAAAAAAAATCATAACCAGAATATCACAACCGCTTTTGCAAAAGGAATATCAAATCTTTGTTAAAGATTAAGTACAACACTTTATCAAATAATAAATATCTATTAATAATAATCAACATCATTAATCCAAAAAGTCTTACCCAGAATCTTACAACATTAGGGAATGTATATATACTTAGATAAGTAAATTAATAAATAAACAATTATTGCACAAAAGTAGTAGAAAAAGAATAAGAAAAAAATGATAATGGAAGAAAAGGAGGAAGTAGAGAAGAGAAAGAGAGGAGATGAAGATGAAAAGGAAGAAGAAAAGGAAGAAGACGAAGGAAAAGCCAATGACAAAAGAAATAATAATAAAAGATAATAAAAATAATAAATAATAAATGAATAAAAAATAATGATAATATCATCATAAATCAAACACTCATCTTTTTCCCTCAAAAGCAGAGAATCCTCAAAAAAAAAAAAAAAAAAAAAAAAAAAAATCCCTATATTTCCCAACCCACGTGCACGCCCATTACCCATAATGCCTCGTCTCCGACCCTCCCATCGCCCCGGGGTCAGATCGTGGGGTCAAGTACGCTGACCAATCCTTAATATGACCTTTTCTTGATTATTTATGATTGTTGTTTATTTTACGTTTTAATGGCGTGATTTTTCTGTCAATAAATGTTGTCTCGAGTGTGAGACGTCCGGGGGGTCGCTCTTTGACCTCTGACCTCTGGGGTGGATCGGGTGTGGAGGATGGGTGGGTTGGAGAGTGGATGGGTTGACCAGGGCTGACTTTGGTGACTCTGCTTCTGGGGTTGACCTCCAAGGTGACCTCTGGGTTGATCTCTGGGATGGGTTGACCTCTGGGGCTGACCTTTGGGGTTGACCTCCAAGGTGACCTCTGGGGTTGATCTCTAGAAGGAGAGATTGACCTCCGGGGCTGACCTTTGGGGTTGACCTCCACGGTGACTCTGGGGAGGGGTTGACCTCCAGGGTGACCTCTGGGGTTGACCTTGACCTATGGGGTTAACTTCCAGGGTGACCTGGGGTTGGACGACCTCCAAGATGGGGTTGGGTGACCTCTGGGGTTGACCTCCAGGGTGACTCTGGGGTTGACCTTCAAGTGACCTCTGGGGTTGACCTCCAAGATGACCTATGGGGTTACTTCCAGGGTGACCTCTGGGGTTGACCTCCAAGGTGATCCAAGATGACCTATGGGGTTAACCTCCAGGGTGACCTCTGGGGTTGACCTCCAGGGGGGTTAACTTCCAGGGTGACCTCTGGGGTTGACCTCCAAGGTGACCTCTGGGGTTGACCTCTGACCTCCCTCCAAGGTGACCTCTGGAACCTCCAAGATGACCTATGGGGTTGACCTCCAAGGACATCCAGGGTGACCTCTGGGGTTGACCTCCAGGGTGACCTCTGGGGTTGACCTCCAAGATGACCTATGGGGTTAACCTCCAGGGTGACCTCTGGGGTTGACCTCCAGGGTGACCTCTGGGGTTGACCTCCAGGGTGACCTCTGGGGTTGACCTCCAAGGGGGTTGACCTCCACTCTGGGTGGTTGACTCCAAGGTGACCTCTGGGGTTGACCTCCAAGGTGACCTCTCCTTGGGGTTGATCTCCAGGGTGACCTCCTGGTGGAAGAGCTAACTTCTTACACTGACCTCTAGGTTGATCTCGGAGCTGACCTCTGGGTTGAAGGGCTAACTTCTTGCGCTGACCTCAAGGGCTGATGACCTCTGGTTGGAAGAGCTAACTTCTTGCGCTGACCTCTAGGTTGACCTCGGGGCTGACCTCTAGGTGGAAGAGCTGACTTCTTGCGCTGACTCTGGGGTGACCTCCGGGGCTGACCTCTAGATGGAAGAGCTGACTTCTTGCGCTGGCCTCTAGGTTGACCTCTAGATGGAAGAGCTGATTTTTTGCGCTGATTCTAGGTTGACCTCTAGGTGGAAGGGCTTGACCTCTGACCTCAGCGCCTTACGAGAAGGGATTGCTCTAATACCATTGGTCGAAGGAAAGGGGGGGGTCAGGGAGGGGGAAGGGGGTGCAGGGGGGCGGGGTGGGGGAGGGGGAAGGGGTGGGGGACGGGGTGGGGGAGGGGGGAAGGGGGTGCAGGGGGGCGGGGTGGGGGGAGGGGGGAAGGGGGTTCAGGGGGGCGGGGTGGGGGAGGGGTGGGGGTGGGATGGTAGGTGGTTCCTGTAGGGTGGGAGGGGTGGAGAGGAGGAGGGAGGGGGGTATAGGGAGTTCCTGTAGAGGGAAGGGTGAAAGAAAGGGAGAAAGGGGGTGTAGGTGGTTCCTGTAGGGTGGAGGGGTGGAGAGGAGGAGGGAGGGGGGTATAGGGAGGTCCTGTAGAGGGAAGGGGTGGAAAAAAAGGGAGAAAGGGGGTGTAGGTGGTTCCTGTAGGGTGGGAGGGTGGAGAGGAGGAGTGGGGGGGGGGGAGGGGGGAGCAAGGTCCGAGCCGCGGCGGGACTCCTGCAGGCTCAAAGGTCGTGACCGGAGATACGAGGTCACGACACTCCAGCCTCGCTCGTGGCCTGTCACGCACCGCCACGCCCCCCTCTCACGCCCCCTCCCCCTCCCCCATGTATCACGACTCGCTGACCCCTCCTTCTTCGGACTCCCCCTCCCTCCACCTCCCCCACCCCTTCCACATCCCACCCACCCCTCCCCCACTCCCCCCACCCCACCCCCCCACTTCCCTTTCTGGTTCCTTCAGACGGGTCTATGGGGGATGCTGTCTCCCCCACCCTCACCCTCCACCTCCCCCACCCCATTCCTTCAGACGGGTCTATGGGGGATGCTGTCTCCCCCACCTCCCTCCTCCCCTCCCACCCCACCCCTCCACCTCCCCATCCCACTCTTCAGACGGGTCTATGGGGGGAACTCCCACTCCCTCCACCCCCCTCCCACCCTTCACCTCCCTTTCTGGTTCCTTCAGACGGGTCTATGGGGGGATGCTCTCTCCCACCTCCCCTCCACTACCCACACCCCACCCTCCACCTCCCTTCACCTCCCTCCCTTCGGGGTCTATGGGGGGATGCTCTCCTCCACCATCTCCCCACCCCACTCCTTCAGACGTCTATGGGGGATGCTTATCTCCCTCTGGTTCCATGGCGGGGTCTGTGGCGTTCCTACGTGACCCCTATTTTGGTTCAGCCGTAAGTCCCCGTTGACCCGATATGGCCCTGCTTTGCGATGCGTCAGAAACCCCACGCCGTGTCTTTGTGTTCCGGTTCGTTATGTTCTAGGTATGTTCTGGATCTTGGGTTCATGTCTGCGTTCATTTCATTTTTATGGTATATGTATTATTCATCCATGGGTATAGTATGTATCTTTATGATTGTGTATTATTCATGTAAGGCTATATTAGTGTCTTTTTATAATTATTAATTATTCACGTAAGGGTATATTATGTATCTTATGATATTATTCATGTAAGGGTATATTATGTATTATTATAATTATGTATCATTCATATATGGGTATATTATGTATTGTCGTGTCTGCATCATATACCATATGTACATGCTGTATTGTTTATTTTTGTCTGCATACCTGATGTATTTTCATGCTGCATTGTATATTTTGTCTCCATACCTGATGTATTTTCATGCTGCATTGTATATTTTGTCTCCATACCTAATGTATTTTCATGTTGTATTGTATATTTTGTCTGCATATCTGATGTATTTACATGCTGTATTGCAGTGTTGTCCAAACTGGGGTACGTAACATAATCACATTAAGTTGTGTATTTTTTAACGCATTTTGTTATTAAATCACCATTTTTATTCCTTTATTAAATTCTAATTTATTGACCAACACTCCTGCAATTCAGTCTTTTCATAATTATTATATTATTTGCATTATAAAACAGTTTGTTTAGCCATGGTGGACGGGGGGGGGGAGGGGGTACGTAACGGTACAAGAAGGTGATAAAGGGTACAATAGGCGGAAATGTTTGGACAATACTGTTGTATTGTATATTGTATCTGCATATTTGGTGAATTTTCCTGTTGTATTGTATATTGTATCTGCATATTTGGTGAATTTTCTGTGTATTGTATCTGCATAATTTTATCTGCATATTTGTGAATTTTTCCTGTTGTATTGTATATTTTATCTGCATATTGGTGATTTTCCTGTTTGTATTGTATATTTTATCTGCATATTTGGTGAATTTTCCTGTTGTATATTTGTATCTGCATATTTGGTGAATTTTCCTGTTGTATTGTATATTTTATCTGCATATTTGGTGAATTTTCCTGTTGTATTGTATATTTTATCTGCATATTTGGTGAATTTTCCTGTTGTATATTTTATCTGCATATTTGGTGAATTTTCCTGTTGTATTGTATATTGTATCTGCATATTTTGGTGAATTTTCCTGTTGTATATTTTATCTGCATATTTGGTGAATTTTCCTGTTGTATATTGTATCTGCATATTTGGTGAATTTTCCTGTTGTATTGTATATTGTATCTGCATATTTGGTGAATTTTCCTGTTGTATATTTTATCTGCATATTGGTGAATTTTCCTGTTGTATATTTGTGCATATTTGGTGAATTTTCCTGTTGTATATTTTATCTGCATATTGGTGAATTTTCCTGTTGTATATTTTATCTGCATATTTGGTGAATTTTCCTGTTGTATTGTATATTGTATCTGCATATTTGGTGAATTTTCCTGTTTTATATTGTATCTGCATATTTGGTGAATTTTCCTGTTGTATTGTATATTGTCTGCATATTTTGGTGAATTTCCTGTTGTATTGTATATTGTAATCTGCATATTTGGTGAATTTTCCCATATTTGGTGAATTTTCCTGTTGTATATTGTATCTGCATATTTGGTGAATTTTCCTGTTGTATATATTTATCTGCATATTTGGTGAATTTTCCTGTTGTATATTGTATCTGCATATTTGGTGAATTTTCCTGTTGTATTGTATATTTTATCTGCATATTTGGTGAATTTTCCTGTTGTATATTGTATCTGCATATTTGGTGAATTTTCCTGTTGTATTGTATATTGTATCTGCATATTTGGTGAATTTGTTGTATTGTATTTTATCTGCATATTTGGTGAATAATTTGGGTGAATTTTCCTGTTGTATATTGTATCTGCATATTTGGTGAATTTTCCTGTTGTATTGTATATTTTATCTGCATATTTGGTGAATTTTCCTGTTGTATTGTATATTGTATCTGCATATTTGGTGAATTTTCCTGTTGTATATTTTATCTGCATATTTGGTGAATTTTCCTGTTGTACTGTAATTTTCCTGTTGTATTGTATATTGTATCTGCATATTTGGTGAATTTTCCTGTTGTATATTTTATCTGCATATTTGGTGAATTTTCCTGTTTGTATATTGTATCTGCATATTAATTTTCCTGTTGTATATTTTATCTGCATATTTTGGTGAATTTTCCTGTTGTATATTTATATCTGCATATTTTGGTGAATTTTCCTGTTGTATTTTATATTCTGCTGCATATTCCCTGTGATTGTATATTTCTGCTATTGGTGAATTTTCCTGTTGTATTGTATATTGTATCTGCATATTTGGTGAATTTTCCTGTTGTATTGTATATTTATTGCATATTTGGTGATTTTCCTGTTGTATTGTATATTGTATTGCATATTTGGTGAATTTTCCTGTTGTAATATTGTATCTGCATATTTGGTGATTTTCCTGTTGTATTGTATATTGTAGCATATTGGTGAATTTTCTGCTGCATATTTGGTGAATTTTCCTGTTGTATATTGTATCTGCATATTTGGTGAATTTTCCTGTTGTATTGTATATTTTATCTGCATATTTGGTGAATTTTCCTGTTGTATTGTATATTTATCTGCATATTTGGTGAATTTTCCTGTTGTATTGTATATTGTATCTGCATATTTGGTGAATTTTCCTGTTGTATATTTTATCTGCATATTTGGTGAATTTTCCTGTTGTATTGTATATTGTATTCATATTTGGTGAATTTTCCTGTTATATTTTATCTGCATATTTGGTGAATTTTCCTGTGTAATATTTTATCTGCATATAATTTTTCTGTTGTATTGTATATTGTATCTGCATATTTTGGTGAATTTTCCTGTTGTATTGTGTATTTTTATCTGCATATTTGGTGACTTTTCCTGTTGTATATTTCTGCATATTTGTGAATTTTCCTGTTGTAATTGTATCTGCATATTTGGTGAATTTCCTGTTGTATTGTATATTTTTTATCTGCATATTTGGTGAATTTTCCTGTTGTATATTTATCTGCATATTTTGGTGAATTTTCTGTTGTATATTGTATCTGCATATTTGGTGAATTTTCCTGTTGTATTGTATATTGTATCTGCATATTTGGTGAATTTTCCTGTTGTATTGTATATTGTATTATTTGGTGATTTTCCTGTTGTATATTTTATCTGCATATTTGGTGAATTTTCCTGTTGTATATTTTTATCTGCATATTTGGTGAATTTTCCTGTTGTATATTTTATCTGCATATTTGGTGAATTTTCCTGTGTATATTTTATCTGCATATTTGGTGAATTTTCCTGTGTATTGTATATTGTATCTGCATATTTGGTGATTTTCCTGTTGTATTGTCTGCATATTTGGTGAATTTTCCTGTTGTATATTTTATCTGCATATTTGGTGAATTTTCCTGTTGTATTTTTTATCTGCATATTTGGTGAATGTTGTATATTGTATCTGCTATTTTCCTGTTGTATATTGTATCTGCATATTTGGTGAATTTTCCTGTTGTATTGTATATTGTATCTGCATATTTGGTGAATTTTCCTGTTGTATTGTATATTTATCTGCATATTTGGTGAATTTTCCTGTTGTATTGTATATTTATCTGCATATTTGGTGAATTTCCTGTTGTATGTATATTGATCTGCATATTTGGTGAATTTTCCTGTTGTATTGTATATTTTATCTGCATATTTGGTGAATTTTCCTGTTGTATATTGTATCTGCATATTTGGTGAATTTTCCTGTTGTATTGTATATTATCTTATTTGGTGAATTTTCCTGTTGTATTGTATATTGTATCTGCATATTTGGTGAATTTTCCTGTTGTATATTTTATCTGCATATTTGGTGAATTTTCCTGTTGTATCCTGCAATTTGTGAATTTTCCTGTTGTATTGTATATTGTATCTGCATATTTGGTGAATTTTCCTGTTGTATATTTTATCTGCATATTTGGTGAATTTTCCTGTTGTATTGTATATTGTATCTGCATATTTGGTGAATTTTCCTGTTTTAATCTGCATATTTGGTGAATTTTCCTGTTGTATTGTATATTGTATCTGCATATTTGGTGAATTTTCCTGTTGTATATTTTATCTCTATATTTGGTGAATTTTCCTGTTGTATATTTTATCTGCATATTTGGTGAATTTTCCTGTTGTATTGTATATTGTATCTGCTATTTGGTGAATTTTCCTGTTGTATATTTAATATATTTGATTGTATTGTATATTGTATCTGCATATTGGTGAATTTTCCTGTTGTATTGTATATTTCTGCATATTTGGTGAATTTTCCTGTTGGTATATTGTATTGCATATTTGGTGAATTTTCCTGTTGTATATTTGATCTGCATATTTGGTGAATTTTCCTGTTGTATTGTATATTTTATCTGCATATTTGGTGAATTTTCCTGTTGTATTGTATATTGTATCTGCATATTTGGTGAATTTTCCTGTTGTATATTGTATATATTAATATATTGCATATTTGGTGAATTTTTCCTGTTGTATACTGCATATTTGGTGAATATTGTATCTGCATATTTGGTGAATTTTCCTGTTGTATATTTTGTCTGCATATTTGGTGAATTTTCCTGTTGTATTGTATATTGTATCTGCATATTTGGTGAATTTTCCTGTTGTATTGTATATTGTATCTGCATATTTGGTGAATTTTCCTGTTGTATTGTATATTGTATCTGCATATTTGGTGAATTTTCCTGTTGTATATTTTATCTGCATATTTGGTGAATTTTCCTGTTGTATATTGTATATGTGAATATCTGCATATTTTGGTGAATTTTCCTGTTGTATTGTACTCATATTCCTGCTGCATATTTGGTGAATTTTCCTGTCATCTGGGTGAATTTTCCTGTTGTTATTTTATCTGCATATTTGGTTTTCATTGTATATTGTATCTGCATCCTGTATATATGTATGAATTTTCATCCATAATAAATTACGTATTTTCATTCCTGTATTGTACATGAATACATCATATATCATATTATATATTTGTATATGCTATGTATAGAAAAATAAGAAAGAAGGAAAGATGAGATAGAAGGAAAATAGAAAGAATTAAGAATGGAAAACGAGAGAGAAGGAAGAAGAGATGAAATAAAGAGCGAGAAGAGAAAGAAAAGAATAAATAAAGAGAAGGAGAAAGGAAGAAGAAATAAAATAAGTAGCGAAGAGAGAGAAAAGCATAAATAGAGAGAAAGAGGACGGAGAAAAAAAATAACGAAATAGGGAGAAAGAGAAAGAAAAAAGGAAAGCAGAAATAGGGAAATATTGTACAGAAAGAAGAATGAAGGAAACAGGAAATATTGGACATAAAAGAGAAGAAAGGAAAGAGAAATGAGAGAAATAGCAAGAAAGGGAATGAACATATAAAGAAGATTATAAGAAATGGATATGCAAGAAAGCGCAAAGAACTAGAAAGAAAGAATAAAAAGATGAAGATGCAAGAAAGAGAAAAGAACATAGATAGAAAGAACAATAAAAATAAATGAAGATGCAATAAAGAGCAAAACATAAACAGCAAGAAGAATAGAACAAAGAAAAGAAAATGAAAGAAATAACCAGAAAGAGAGAAATCTTACTTACCTCCACACTTTAAAATTCCTAAGACTCCCTCCCTCTCCTCCCCCCCACCCCCACCCCTTTCTATCTCTCCTAGAGCTCTGTCTTGCAAACCTTTTCCCTCTTATCTGTGACCTAGCATGTACCGCGTGACCCATTACGTTTGCCATTCTGTGCCATATTCCCCCCGTGACCTCTCGTGACCTCCCGTGACCCGCCATGACGTGCAGAGGTCAACTACCCGATCCACTCACTGTCTGCCGAGAAGCTAGGTGACTGGGCTGGTAAATGAGTGTGCATTTCTTATCTTTTTCTTATCTGGGAGAACTGTCTTTCACTGTCGACTATTTTTTTTTTATCTTTTCCAAATATATGAGGTTTATCTACTCACTTGCCTTGCCTATTTCTCTATCTATCGAGTTATTATTATGTCTATTTTTTATATCCATAGATAGAGATAGGACAAATAGACATAGATATTGATATATATACAGTAGGGAACTTATCTTCAATAGATAGATCGGTAGATAAATAGATAGATAGATTGGGATAATTATACCAACAAAGAGATATAAATAGATAAAAAACATGTAGAAAGATAAATAGTCGTAGACAAACAACCGTAAATAGATAGATATATAGATAGAGATAAATAGATTTCCAGGAAATAATAGATAATAACATATAGATAGATAGATAGGTAGCCTTAGACAGATAAAAGTAAATATATATACAGTCATAGATTTATAGGTGTAAATATATAGACAATCTTGAATATGATGATGTAAATATATAGATAGATAGGTGTAAAGATATAAACATATCGATATAGATATATAGAGATCCCTCGATAGATTGAAGTAGTATACATGTAGCCATAGATATATAGCTGTATGGATAGACTGATTTAGTATACAGGTAGCCTTAGATAGATAGTCCTATATAGATAGATAACCCTAGACAGAATGACTTGATAGACAGATAGCTTTAGATAGATAACCCTAGATAGACAGATAACCCTAGATAGAATAACTTTTTAGGTAGATATAGCTGTGTATAGAAATTTAACAGGTTTATGAAGAGTTTGGCAAACATCCTAAGTTATTTTTATAAGTTTAGCTTTGTTTTAAAAGTGAGTAGGGATAAACTTTATGAAGAGTTTGGAAAACATCCTAAGTAATGTTTATAAGTTTAGCTTTGTTTTGAAAGTGAGTATGGATAAACACACAATAAATGGCTTTGTTTATGATACAAAACACCTTTTTTCAGCGTCGTGTTAAGTCCAAAGCATTTCGTTATAAAGGCAAGTCTACGGTACAATGAACATTAAAGGCTACAGGAGTTCCCAACGTAATGTTCAGTATCGTGTTCCTCCAAGCCTTTATATAACGCAAAATATATTATAATATATTATCCAGCGTGGATTATGCATTCCTTTAATTTGCCAGGTTTTATATAATACAACTTCTTATCAAGCATAGTGTTCAAAATCACAGTGAATTACTACTCTTTATTAATAAAAATAAAACAACTTCTTATCAAGCATAGTGTTCAAAATCACAGTGAATTACTATTCTTTATTAATTATATAATACAACTTCTTCTTATCAAGCATAGTGTTCAAAATCACAGTGAATTACTAGTCTTTATTAATTATATAATACAACTTCTTATCAAGCATAGTGTTCAAAATCACAGTGAATTACTAGGCTTTATTAAAAAAAAAAAAAAAAAACTTATCATCCGGTTTGTGTTCAGATTTATAATTCATTTTCCAGTCTTTCTCTATCACAGAACCTGCTATTCAAGGGATAATTAATGACTGTGGTGAGTTTACAGATTTTCTATTTCACAAAGCCTCTTTTCAAGCCCGTTTTAAGTACTAAGGTTATTCAGTAATATGAACTGTTCGTGATGTGACGTTAAAAACCAGGGCTAAGCTTTTCATCGAGTTAATAGCCTTTCTATAACACAAAACCTTATATCAACTTTGTGCTAAGGGTTCTCATTAATTTCTCTGCCTTTTCTATAATGAAACCTATTATCAGCCTTGTTCTAAAGCTCAATGAATTCCCAGCTTTTATTTCTATACCGCAAAATCTATTAAAAACCTGGTACTAAACATTCTCAATAAATTTCCAAGCCTTTCTACAACATAAAATCTTTTATCAACTTCCTCACTTATTCCCTGTCTTTTCTACAACAAAACCTATTATCAACCTTGTTCTAAATGTCAACAAATCCTCAGCTTTATTTCTATAACGCAGAATCTATCATAAACCTGGTGTTAAACGTCCTCAATGAATTCCTAAAAAATTCTGCAACATAAAACCTTTTATCAACTTCCTCACTTAATTCCCTGTCTTTTCTACCACAAAACCTATTATCGACCTTGTTATAAATGTCAACAAATCCCCAGCTTTATTTCTATAACGCAGAATCTATTACAAACCTGGTGTTAAACGTTGTCAATGAATACCCAAGCCTTTGTTTAACACAAGACCTCTACCCTCTTCGAGCCTCTCACCGAGTTGCTAGCTTTTCTATATCACAAAACCCATTAGTTAAGGTAGCACTAACCCCAGGAGAGTCCCTCGGTTCGCCTCTGACCTGGAGTAGCATCAGCAACGTCGTCCGGTGACTAATTCTTATGTTTAAACCGGCCGTCAACACCTCAGCCGGCAGAGGTCACCCCAGGTCAACTATATATCAAAACTGACCATCCATTATCTGGTATCTTGGGGTATGTCGTAGCCTCCTAAATCAAACGGGTGTCGTGTGACCTCCCGTGACCTCTGAACGACCTTCGTGATCCAGTCTCGCGTATGTATATTTTTTATAGTAGTTTACCAGGGTGTGTGCGTGTGTCTTGAGCATATGCTGTTAGTATATGCTGCGGGGGGGAGGGGGGGGCATTACAGCATAGGGGTTCATGCGGAGAGTCCCCCAGCACGCAATGCCGAAGTTTCTTGACCTCTCGGGCGCTATGCTGGGGCCAATTCATCATATGTTGTGCGTTATGGTCCTCGTGGTGTAAGACGTATGGGTTCGTTAAGTATTTTGTTGTGTGTGCGTGGGGGTGGGCGAGTATGTGGGGAGGGGTGTATGTGTGTATTGGGGGGGTCTGGAGGATGGTTTTGTGTGCGTGTGTGTGTGTAATCCTGACATCTCTATATCTTATACTTTTTGTTTCTGTTTTTTTCTTTATCAGTCTCTCTCTCTCTCTCTCTCTCTCCTCTCTCTCTCTCTCTCTCTCTCTCTCTCTCTCTCTCTCTCTCTCTCTCTCTCCCTCTCCCTCCCCCCCTCCCCTCCCTCCCTCCCTCCCTCCCTCCCTCCCTCCCTCCCTCCCCCTCCCTCCCCCTCTTTCTTAAACACATAAATAAACCAAAATACTATAAAAAAAGAAGTTTACTGATAAATGAGGCGACAGGATAATGTTATCAAATATATGACTGATGTCTGCTATCTTTATTTCAATTAAGTCAATGAGCTGTTAAATCGGCTATTTCACAGTCCATTTAACTAGCTTATCGTCTATCGTGTGGCGCATTTATAATGATTATTATTATCATTATTGTTATTATTTTTGTTGTTATTATTGTTTGTTGTTATTATTATTTTTTATTATTTATTATTATTATTATTATTATTATTATATTATTATTATTATATTATTGTTATTATTATTGTTATTATGTTATTATTATTGTTATTATTATTGTTATTGTTTATTGTTATTGTTATTGTTATTGTTATTGTTATTATTATTATTATTATTATTATTATTATTATTATTATTATTATTATTATTGTTATTATTATTATCATCATTATTGTTATATTTTTGTATTATTATTGTTATTGTTATTATTGTTATTATTATTATTATTGTTATATTATTGTTATTGTTATTGTTATTGTATTGTTATTATTATCATTATTATATTATTATTATTATTATATTATTATTATTATTATTATTAATTACTATTTTTATTGTTATTATTACTGTATTATTATTATCATAATTATTATCATTATTATTATAAGTATTATTATTATTATTATTTTTTTTTTTTTTTTTTTTTTTTTATTACTATTACTATTACTTTACTATTACTATTACTATTATTATTACTATTACTATTACTATTACTACTACTATATTATTATTTATTATTATATTATTATTATTATTATTATTATTATTATTATTATTATTATTATTATTATTCATTATTATCATTATCATTAATATGATTACATTTTTTGAAAACGTTGTATCATAAAGATGTTGTACCTTTATGTAATTCTATCTTATAAAATTGATATAAGCAAAAACAAAAAACAAAAACAGCTAAAACAAAACAACAACAATAACGACAAAAATGAAACAAACAAAAACAGAATCAACGACAACAATAACGACAAAAACGAAACAAACAAAAACAAATCAACGAAAATAAAGAACAAGACCAATAAAATGTAATTTCATCCCCAACAGAAAAATGCATTTCCTCCACAAACA
>NW_020868329.1:153161-163833 GCF_003789085.1 Penaeus vannamei
TAGGCAGTTCCGGAGTCACGATCCCGCGTGTCTAATTTTCAATTTTACCTCAACGTTGTACTCTCTTAAGAAAAAAGAAAAGAAAGAAGAAGAGAAGAAAAAGATTAAATTTTCTCCCTCTCGTTCTCTTTCTTTCTTTTCGTTCGAGCTCTTATTATTATTATTATTATCATAATTTACTTATTTTTCACTTCTTTTTTTTTCTTTTTTTTTTTCTTGTCTTTTCCATGTTTTCTTTCTTTGCTTCCCGCCCTTACCCTTCCTTGCAACTAAACCATATGCTGAGACAACCTCCCGCCCATTCTCTCTCTGTCCCTTATCTCTCCTCTCTCTCGCTCCCTCTCTCTCTCTCTCTCTCTCGTCCTCTCTCTCTCTCTCTTCTCTGCTCCTCTTCTCTCTCTCTTCTTTTTTCCTCCTCTCTCTTTCTCTCTCTCTCTCTCTCTCTCTCTCTCTCTCTCTCATTCTCTCATCTCTCATCTCTCTCTCTCTCTCTCTCTTCTCTCCCTCATCTCTCTATCATCTCTCTCTCTGTATAATAAGATAATATGATATGGCATTACTACTACTCTTAACATTGATAATAGCAATAACTATAGAACAGTAATGAAAATAACAATAACAATAATAAATGATAATAACAATAACAATAATAATAACAAAAATATGATAACAATGATAACAATAATGATAATAACAATAAAATAATAACATCAATAAGAAAAAAAAAATGGAAATAGACAAATACTCAACCAAAAAAATCTCCATTTTCTCTTAAAACCGAAATTTCGCAAAATAAACAAACAGACAATATTAAAAAAAAAAAAATCTCTTAAACCGACTTTCCAAATGAAATCACCCCCCCCCTCCCGACCCTCCCCCATCCCCCGTCATGTTGACCTCCGATTTGCACTCTTGTCCACGTGACGTCATCCAGCTGTTCAGTCGGTAACGTATGACGTCATGATTCGCTCACGAAGACGAGGGCATGTGCGTGAACTACTTTGTGAATGTAAATTGCATGTTGAAAATGACGGAAAAAATCTCTAATTTCCTCACCTTTCTTCTATTTTTTTCTTTTCACTTTTTTTCTATTTTTTTTTTTTAAAATTTATTTTCACCTTTCTTTTACTTTTTCATTTTCACCTTTATTTTATTTTTTTTCATCTTTATCTTTTTTTCACCTTTATTTTATTATTATTATTGTTATTTTAAAATTTTCACCTTTATTCTATTTTTCACTTCCACCTTTATTCTTTTTTTTTCACTTCATTATTTTTCTTATATCTCTTTCCTTTTATCTTTCTTTGTCCCTTTTTCTTATTCTTTACCTCTTTTCTCTTCTCCACCTCCCTCTTCTTCCTTATTTACTTCCTTCCCCTTTTCTTATTCCTTTTTCATTCCTTCATTCATTCTCCTCCCTTCTCTCCATTCCTTTTTCCTTTTTTTCTTCTTCCCACTTCCCGCCCTCTTTCTTCTTTTCCAATTCTCCTTTTCCTTTCTCCTCCTCCTTCCTTGTTCTGTTCCCTCTCTTCTCTCCTTTTTTTCTGTCTCTCTTTTCTCTCTTTTCTGTTCTCTTTTCTCTCCTTTTTCTCTTCTTCTTTTCTCTCCTTCTTTCTTCTTCATTTCTCTCCTTCTTCTGTTGCTCCCCTCTCCTTTCTTCTTTTAATTCTTCTCCCCCCATTCTTCTTTTATTTCCTCCCCTCTCCCCTTCTTCGTCTTTCGCTCCCCATCACCCCCCTCTCCTCCTCCTCCTCCTCCTTCCCCTCCCATCCACCAAACATCCCCTCCCCCCCCTTCTCAGCAACCAGTGTGGCCCTTTGAGAATAACTTATGGCACCCACCAATCACACTAACCTCCCCCCCTCCCCCTCCCTCTCCCCCCTCCACCTCCTTCTTTGAGCCCTATAGCCCATACCTCCTTCCTCCTCC
Source organism: Penaeus vannamei (assembly GCF_003789085.1). NCBI lineage: Eukaryota > Metazoa > Arthropoda > Malacostraca > Decapoda > Penaeidae > Penaeus > Penaeus vannamei. Next base: position 155,091 of record NW_020868329.1, read on the forward strand.
CCCCGTCCTCCTTCCCCCCCCCATCTTGTGTGCTCCATACCCCATACCTCCTTCCTCCTCCTCCTTCCTCACGACCCCCTCCTCCCCCCCCTCCTCACCATCTTCCGTGCCCACTCAACCTTAAATCAGATCTCGGCTTTCCTTCTTCCCCTCCACCCCCTCCCCCTCCCCCCATCTCCAACACCCCATCCCCCCAACCCTCTCTCCGCCCTTCACCCCTATCCTCCCCATCCCCCGAACTCCCTCTCCACCTTCACCCTCTTCCTCCCCCCCCCCCACCCCCCCTGCTCTCAAGTGTACTTACAGGTCAGCAGGTCAGGCAGCAGGTCAGGCAGCAGGTGAGGGGAAAAGAAGTGGGTCTAACAGGTGGTGTCGGCAGATGGTTTAGTGCAAGGAGGGGGGGGTAGGGGCCGCGGTAGGGGGTAAGGGGTGAGGGGGGGGGGACGGGGTAGAGGGTAGGGGGGATAAGGGGGTAAGGGTAGGGGTGAGGGGGTAAGAAAGAAAACATGAAAAAAAAAAAAATGAATAAATATAAAAATGTGTTTGTTGGGGGGGGGGGGGTAAGGAGTAAGGGGTAAAGGGGGAAGGAAAGAAAAAGCATGGAAAAGAAGGAAATAATAAAGAAAAGAAAAATATGTGATTGTTCTCGGGGGGGGGGGGCTAGGTGGGAGAGGTAAGGGGGGGTGAAGCAAGAAATAAAGCAAGGAAGAGAAGGAAACTAAAAAAAAAAAAAAAAAAAAAAAAAAAAAAAAAAAGTGTTTGTTCTTTAAGGATGAAAATGGGACAAGGCAAACGCGATAAAGGGATGAGAAAGAGGAGGAAGAGGAGGAAATAAATGCTGTTCGGGAACTGAGCAAACGAAGGAAGAGAGACCCTCCCTTTTCTCTTTTCTCCCTCTTCTCTCCTCTATCCTTCCCCCCTGTTCCCTCTTTTATCCCTCCTTCCTCTTTCCTACCCTCTTCTCCATTTTCTCTATTTCCCTTTCCCCTTTGAGGCTCATCAAGTATGCACACACATCCTACGTGTGTTTGAGTAGGGGGAGGGGGTAGGGGAAGGGGGGCGGCGAAAAGGGGTTGGGAAAGTAGACAATCACAACACGCTGTTATTCGGACAGCTTGTTTGCTTCGTCGTTTTGTGATTCGAAACAGGAGTCGAGTCGAATTCAACGATGTGGGTGGGTTTCGAGAGCTAAATGTTGGTGTTTTTTTCTTTCTTTCTTTCTTTCTTTCTCGAGAGGTAATTGTTGTTGTTTGTTTCTTTCCTTCTTTTTTTTTCCAAATAAACGAAAGGGGTGTGTTACGTTGGTTATTCGCACAGTTGGTTCGTGTTAGTGATTCGAAACAGGAGTTGATTTGGAAGCAACAATAGATGTTGGCGTTTCGTTGGTTCGCGTTTTTGACACGAAACTATCGAAAAATGAATAAAATTCGTTGGTTTGCATTTTGTGAGTCGAAACAGTTGTCGATTCGAGATCAACAAAGCAGGTGTATTAAAGAAGATGTATTGGTGTTTCGTTGCTTCGATTTTAGGTTCGAAACAGGAGTTGATTCGAAATCAACGAAACAGGAGTATATTGGAAAAAAAAAGTTTCTTTCCTTATTTATTTATCTTTTTTTTTTTCGAAACCATCATAAACGGTGTATTTACGGAGAATAAATTTCCTTTCCTGGATTCATAAATAAACATTGAATAAACATTGGTGTTTCGTTAATTGAATAAACATTAATTAATTGAATTAGTTAATTGAATAAATAAATTAATTAATTGAATTAGTTAATTGAATAAATAAATAAATTAATTGAATTAGTTAATTGAATAAACATTGGTGTTTCGTTAATTCGCTATTTTTTTTTTTTTTTTTTAGTCGAAACCGCATGATATCTATTTTTGAAACCGCATATTGTTTATTTTTTTCATTAATTCATTTTTTGGCGTATAACAAAACACGTAATTCGTAATATGAACAATAGGGCCGTTTATTTTTATTATTTAACATTACTATTATTTTCTTGTATATATTTCTGAAACATCAGATCGAAATCAACAGCAACAACAAAAACAACAACAACAATAACAACAACAACAGCAACAGCAACAACAAACACAACAACAAAACAACAATAACAACAACAGCAACAACAACAACAGCAACAACACAACGCAATAACGACAAAAACAACAACACATCAGCAGAACGATAACAACAACAGCACACACACCAACCAACAAAAATACAACAAATAAAACAACAACAAATACAACAGCAAAAATACAACAACAAACACCACACCACCACCACCAACAACAAACAACAACCCAACCCAAACCAACAAACCCAATACCCCTTCCTTCCCACCTTCCCACCGACCGCCCAAAATCAGCTGATCCAACGACCGCCCAAAATCAGCTGATCCAGCGATGACGCAACAGCAGGTACCCCAAAAGGAGGAACACGACGCAGAGAGAGGGTGACTTGATGACTTTCTTTGTCTGGTTGTCGGGAGTTCCTGATCAGCTGTGAGGGAAAGTGGGAGAGGGAGAGGGAGAGGAGTGGAGTGGGAGAGGGAGTGGGAGTGGGAGAGGGCAGTGGGGAGGGAAGTGGGAGTGGAGTGGAAGTGGGGAGTGGGAGAGAGGGAATAGGAAGAGGAGAGTAGTGGGAGAGGGAGAGAGGGAGGGGGAGTGGGAGTGGAGTGGGAGAAGGAGGGGAGTGGAGAGGGAGTGGCAGAGAGAGGGAGAAGGGAGTGGGAAGGGAGAGGCAGAGGGAGTAGGAGAGGGAGAGAGGTGGGAGAGGGAGAGGCAGAGGGATGGGAAGAGGGAGTTTTTGAGGGAGAGGGAGTGGGAGTGGGAGAAGGAGTGGGAGAGGGTTTTAGTGGTTTAGTGATAGAGTTCGGTGTATAGAAGAAAGAACTATAGTTGTGTAGTTCATCGTAAGTTGCTCTGAGCTGTAAGTGCGTGGTATAAAAGGTAAGTGTGGTATGTAACATGAACTAAGTGGTATGGTATCTTGGGTATGGCGTGACGCAGGAAATGTGGAAGAGGAACTGCGTGGTATGTGTCTTGGATGGTCATGGTATGCAGAAGGAAGTGAGTGCATGGTTTAGTTGGTATGGTATGCGCTTAAAAAAAAAATAAAAAAAATAAAATAAAAAAATAAAATAAAAACAGGAGGTATGTCTTGAGAAGGTAGGTATTAATAAGTATTAATAACGGGAATTAATAAGTATGGGGGGGGTGGAGGTGGGGGGGATTACAGATGTGGGACCGCACATGTAAGGGAAAATGAGGGGAAAAAGGGGACATGTAAGAAGGAAAAGAAGGGCATACAGGCGCTCATGAGAGAGGAGGGATAAAAGAGAGAGAGAGAGAGAGAGAGAGAGAAGAGAGAGAGAGAGAGAGAGAGAGAGAGAGAGAGAGAGAGAGAGAGAGAGGAGAGAGAGGAGAAGAGAGAGCAGACAGACAGAGACATTAAAAAGAGAGTGTGGAGAGAAGGGAAAGAGAGACAGGACACACACACACACATAAAAAGAGAGAGAGAGAGAGAGACAGACAGACAGACAGAATACAGACAGAGAGAGTAAGGGAATGAGGGAAAACACACACACACACAACACACACACACAGAGGGAGAGAGAGAGAGAGAGAGAGAGAGAGAGAGAGACAGAGAGAGAGAGAGACAGACAGGCAAACAGACAGAGACAGAGACAGACAGAGACAGAGACAGACAGAAACAGAAGACAGACAACAGAACCAAAGAAGAACATCCAGGCATCCATCAGGGCACAGGAGGGAGGAAAAGGAGGGAGGGAAAAAGGGAGGACACCCAAGCTGGAGTCCAAGGAGGAGGGTCAACCTGTCTCGGAGTGAAAAGGACGTGTTTTACCCGGAGGAGGGTCGCGGGGTCACCCAGGCTAAGGACGAGAGGAAGCGAAAAGTGGTTTGGGTGGAGGAGATGGAAGCGCCTCGACGGTGAGTTGTTCAAGATGTGTTCAAGATGATGTGTTCAAGATGATGTGTTCAAGATGATGTGTTCAAGATGATGTGTTCAAGATGATGTGATGATGTGTTCAAAATGGTTCAAGAGGTGGGGTGGGGTGGGTGGTGGGTTGGGGTGGTGGGTGTTTGTTTGTTTTGTTGGTATGGTTGGTTGTCTTATTTTTTTCTCTCTCTCACTCGTTCTCTATTTCTTATTCACTCCTTTTTCTCTGTCTCTTTTGTTCTCTCTCTTTCTCTCTCTGTCTCTCTCTCTGTCTCTCTCTCTCTCTCTCTCTCTCTCTCTCTCTCTCTCTCTCTCTCCTCTCTCTCTCTCTCTCTCTCTCTCTTTATCCTCTTCCTTCCTCTTTCCCTTTCTCTCTCCTCCTTCTCTCCATTTCTCCTCCTACTCCTCTTTCTTAACTCTTTCTTCTTTTTCCTGCTCTTCCTCTTCCTCATCTCCTTTTTTCTTTTTCTCCTCCCCCTCCTCCCCTCCTTTTCTCCCTCTCTTCCTCCTTCTCCCCCTTCTCCTCCTCCTCCTCTCCTCCTCTTCCTCCTCCTCCTCTCCCTCTCTCTTTCTTCCTATACCCCTCAATAAGATTCTTATATCAATACACAAAGATTAAGAAAAAAAAAAGTTATTTCATTTTTTTTTTTTTTTAATCTCAAGCTTGTTTTGGTGAGATCAAGTCCAGCCGAGAATGGCTCGCGGTGGAGAGCAAGCCCGTCGAAAACAAAGCAAGTTGGGCGCAAGCAACCCGAAGACAAGCGAACTGGAGCGAAAACTTTCAAAAACGGTGATTTAGTGCTTCGATATTGCTTTCCGATACCGTGCTTGCCAAGGGAAATAGTTGAGATATAAAAGGGGATGATTATGATACCCAAAAAAAAGAAAAAAAAGAATTTCTATACTACCTTTCACGAGAAAAATGCGGTTGGGTTCGCGTTTCATTTAACATCTGTCGCACCTGTGTTTAAAAAAGGTATATTTAGCTGTCTGTCTATCTGTTTATTTGGTTATTTGTCTGTCTATCTGTTTATTTGGTTATTTGTTTGTTTGTTTGTTTGTCTATTCGTCTGTCTGAATGACTCTCTATTTAGTCTATCCGTTTATCTATCTGTCTGTCTGTCTATTGGGTGTGTATCCGTGCATGTATGTTCTGTGTATGTGTGTATGTAGATTTACATGTGTATGTGTGTATATTAGAGGAGAAGAGAGAGAGAGAGAGAGATCGAGTGAGGGAGAGAGAAAGAGAGAGAGAGAGAGGAGAGAGAGAGAGAGAGAGAGAGAGAGAGAGAGAGAGAGAGAGAGAGAGAGAGAGAGAGAGAGAGAGAGAGAGAGAGAGAGAGAGAGAGAGAGAGAAGAGAGAGAGAGAGAGAGAGAGAGAGAGAGAGAGAGAAGAGAGAGAGGTGAGAAAGCAGAGAGAGAGAGAGAAGAGAAGAGAGAGGAAGAAAGAGAGAGAGAAAAAGACTGAGAGAGAGAGTAAGATAGAAGAAAAAAGAGAGTAAGAAAGAGAGAAAAAGAAATAAAGAAATAGAAAACAAAAAAGACGAAAATATAAAAGGACACAAAGAGAAACAGAAAAGAGAGAAACAGACACAGAACAACAACACAGATCTCCATTTTTCTTAACGTGCCTCCTCTCCCGAAGAAATATTTCGCAAAATTAGCCTCTAAGTCCTTTTGATATTCATATAAAAATAATTTCAGATACATTACCGACCATTTACTTAATAAAACTCAAATTACAAAGAATTCCAAATAAACTGTAACATTAACTTTAAACGCAAAACAGTTAGATTTTTTTTCTAAGTCAATAGAGGAGTAATTAGTACATTGTTCATTTCCTTGGTACAATTTACGAGTGGAGGGATAAAGGAAAATGTAATTCTATGTTTTGGAGGTAAAATGATCATGAAATTTGTCTATTTCTGTTTATGGATGTCTATTTGTGGGTCTGTCTCTCTTTCTCTGTCTTTTCTCTTCTTTCTCTCTCTCTCTGTCTCTCTTCTGTCTGTCTGTTCTTCTCTTCTCTCTCTCTTTCTCTCCCCCTCTCTCTCTCTCTGGCTATCTCTGTCTATTTCTGTCTATCTCTCTCTCTCTCCTCTCCCCCCCCCCCTCTCTCTCTCTCTCTCTCTCTCTCTCTCTCTCTCTCTCTCTCTCTCTCTCTCTCTCCTCCTCCCTCCCTCCCTCTCTCCCTCTCTCTCCCTCTCTCTCCCTCTCTCTCCCTCCTCCCTCTCTCTCTATCTCTCTCTCCTCCTCCTCCTACTCCTCTTACACACACATACATGCAAATTTACACACACACATCCATACATACATCATACATACCTACATACATACACAAGTAGATACCTATCTCTCCATATGCTTATCTATCAATATCCATATCCATATCTATATCTCTCTTTATCTATCTATCCATTTACATGCCAATCTATCTATCGACGTTCTTATGAATTTCCTTAGACTCAACTGCAGAAGAAAAAAAAAAACTAAGATAATGATGATGATAATAATAATGATAATGATGATAATAAATGATGATAATGATAATAAGGATAATAGTAATGATAAGATGATAATGGTAATAGTAATAATAATGAATATAATTAAACTGATAATCAAAACAATGATGAAAAATGATAATGATAATGTAACAAGACCAATAATGACGATAATGATAATGATAATGATAATAATAATAATGATAATAATGATAATGATAATGATAATATAATGATGATAATGATAATGATAAGGATAATAAAATGGATGCTAATAGATGATGATAATAATAATGATAATGATAATAATGATAATGATAACGATAATAATGATAATGATAATAAATAATAATAATGATAAAATTATATAAATGATGATAATAATGATAATGATGATAATGATAATGATATAAAATAATGATAATGATAAATGAAAAAAATGATAAATAAATACGAATCAAAATAAACAACTGATTCCTTTTCTTGACATTTTCTTATCTTGTTCTCAATGATATTTCCTGCCTTGTTCTTCTTAGGCAAATGACCTTTATTGCTATAATTCAGTCATTGTGGCATATAACTATATTTCATGCTTGTTGACTTGGTCTAACTCTCTCTCGCTTCTAATGAGGTAATATATATGCTTTTCTGTTTTTTTCTGTGTTTTTTTTTTTTTTTTTTTTTTTTTTTTTTTTTTTTTTTTTGTCTTGTCTTGCTGAGCTATGAAATGTTTCTTCTGATTATTATTGTTATATTTTTTTTCTTCTATTTCTTTTTATTCGTTGTTTTAGAATACGGTGATTCTTTGGGCGTTCTTGTTCATTCTTTTATTTTCTTTTATCTGTTTATTTTCGTTTATCTATCTACGCCTTTTGGTGACGGATGAAAAAGGGAGTTTTCTATACATGTATGCATATGTTCGTGTGTGTGTGTGTGTGTATCTATCTATCTATCTATCTATCTATCTATCTATCTATCTATCTATCTATCTATCTATCTATCTATCTATCTATCTATCTATCTATATATCACACACACACACACACACATACACACACACGCACACACACACACACAGACACACAGACACACACACACACACACACACACACACACACACACACACACACACACATACACACACACACACACACACACACACACACACACGCGCACACACATATGTATTTAAACTGTGTGCGTATGTGTGTGCTTGCGTTAGTTTTAGATAATCTTTATTACCTTTTTACAATCCCAATTATTGCCGACCTTAGCTACCAAAAGGTCAGGCAGGAACTGGGCATGAAAAGAGGTCATTTGTTCAGCAAATTTGATCCTTATTGACACTTTTGAGGTTTAGGAATTTGAAGAAGATGAAGAAGAAGAAGGAGAAGGAGGAGAAGAAAGAAGTAGAATGAGAATAAGCAGAAGAGGGAGAGAAAAGAAGAAAAAGAAAAATAGAATGATGAGGAGAGATAAAGGAATAAGAAGAAGGAGAAGAATAAGAGGAAGAAAGTGAAGAAGAAAAAGAAAAGGAAGAAAGTGAAGAAAAAGAAAAAGGAAGAAGTAGATGAAGATGAAGAAGGGGGAGACGAAGAAGAAGAAAAAGAAAAGGATTGCGAAGAAGTAGAAGAGAGGAGAAAAATAAGAAGAAAAAAGTAGAAAAAGAAGAAGAGAGAAGAAAATAAAGAAGAAAACAGAAGGAAAAGCTTACAATATTACATAAATTCATCTTACTTTTTCACTTACTTTGGTTTCGTTCAAGTCATCAGTCAGTTAAATTAATGAATAAGTCAATTAATTAATTTAATTAATTAATTAATTAATTGAGATCTTATTAACGAAGTTGAGATTTTACCTTAGAGGAGTTCGATTAATTAAGTAAAATTAAGTTGGGTTTGGTTAAAAAAAAAAGTTAAATTGGGGTTAGGTTAGGCTAGGTTAGGTTAAGTTAGGTTCTAAGTTAGGTTAAAACAGGAATTAATGAAGTTAAGCTAGGTTAGGTTTTTAGTTAGGTTAAGTTACATCAGGTTTTATGCTAAGTTACATTAGGTTTAATGTTAAGTTAGGTTAGGTTTTAAGTTAGGTTAAAACAGGATTGATGAAGCTAGGTTAGGTTTTAAGTTTGTTTAAGTTAGGTTAGGTTTAAGTTAGGTTAAAACAGGATTGATGAAGCTAGGTTAGGTTTTAAGTTTGTTTAGGTTAGGTTAGGTTTTAAGTTAAGTTAGGTTAAAATAGGATTGATGAAGCTAGGTTAGGTTAGGTT
>NW_020868329.1:183814-188814 GCF_003789085.1 Penaeus vannamei
CGTCTCCCCTCGACCAGAGCGAGGGAGGGCACTAAGGGATGGCTCCTGAGCGGGGAGGAAAGAGGGGAGGAAGAGAGGGGAGATTCCCAGACAAAGACGGGAAGCTGAAGGGGGAAAATCGTGAGAAGAGGGAGGTGTAGAGGAGGAGGAAGGTGGTGGTGGAAGGAGGAAGGTGGAGGAGGAGGTGGAGGTGGAGCGCGAGGGGAATGGTGGAAGGGGGTGGGGGGTTGGAGGAGGTGGAGGAGGTGGAGGTGGAGGCGCGAGAGGAATGGTGGAAGGGGGTGGGGGTGGAGGAGGTGGAGGAGGTGGAGGTGGAGGTGGAGGCGCGAGGGGAATGGAGGAAGGGGGTGGGGGTTGGAGGAGGTGGAGGAGGTGGAGGTGGAGGCGCGAGGGGAGATGAGAGGAAGGGGGTGGGGGGTTTGGAGGCGGTGGAGGAGGTTGGAGGAGGGAAAGAGGGAGGACGAAGTTGGAGAAGGCGCTAAAGGAGGAGGGGAGGAGGAGGAGAAGGCGGGGAGGGGGGAGAGGGGAGGGGGAAGTTGGAGATGAATGAAGAAGTTTGAAGAACAAGAAGTTGGAGGATGTGGTGGTGGTGATGGGGTGTTGAGGAAGGCGGAAGAGATAGCGATGATAGAGGTGGAGATTTCGGGAAAAAAGTTGGAGGAAATGATGATAAGATGTTAAAAAAAAAAACAATAATAAAAAATAAAAAAAAAGAATTGCAGGAGACGGAAGCAGAAGAAGACGGAGAGACGAAGAATTGGAGGAGAACAGAAGAAGGAACAAGAAGAAGACGAAGACCAGCGCAAAAGAAAAGGCGGACAGACCGAGTATAGGAGGAGGAGGGAAGCGAAAAGTGGAGGTGAGGTGTGAGTGGACCAAGGGAAGGGGGGGGGGGGTGAAGGGGGAGGGGAGGGAGGGGGAGGGGAGGGGGAGCGGGTGGCCTGGGACGAGCGAGCGGCAAAGAGAAAGTGGATAAAGTTTGCATTGTGGAGATGGTTCACGTGGATCATGTAAAGGTGCAGGGATATATGGCATAAATGTGGAATGGTGGCGATGCAAACACGGTTATATTGATATTCAGTTGTTCAATTTAAGTTAAAAAAAAGATGGATATCAAAACATGGATAACAGACATGCAATAAAAATACCACCTGTCTATTTATCTATGTATATCTATATATATCTGTTTACAGTTGTTCCAGTTCAGTAAAAAATGGATATCAAAACATGGATAACAGACATGCAATAAAAATACCACCTGTCTATTTATCTATCTATATCTGTATATATCTGTCTATCTATATACATCAATCGATCTTCTTACCTATGTGTACATATATACACACATATGTATGTATGTATGTAAGTAAATATATGTAGGTAAACAGAGGGAAAGACAAAGAGAAGGACCCAAAATAGAAAGGCATATAGGCAAATTGATGAATATGGGTTTGAAGAGAGAGACGGATAGATAAAACACAAACATGGGTTAGATATTTACATTCATATATATAGATTGATAGATAAATAGATAGATAGATAGACAGAGAGATAGATGAATCGGTAGATAAATAAATAAGTATGTAGATAAGTAGAGAGATAGATAATGGATGGAGAGATAGATAGATGGATGGATAGATGGATGGATAGATAGATAGATAGATAGATAGATAGATAGATAGATAGATAGAAAGAAAGAAAGAAAGATAGATGATAGAAAGATAGAAAGATAGTTAGAGAGATAGATAGACAAATAGATAGATAGATAGATATAAAGATAGATAGATAGTTAGATAGATAGATAGACAGAGATAAGTAGACAGATAGGCTGATAGATAGACAGAGATAAGTAGATAGATAGACTGATAGATAGACAGATAGGACGGCAGATATATACAGAGACAAATGAACAAAGAAGTTAGTAGACAGACTAGAAAGATTTATAGAAATACTGGAAGATTCGGTCAGCTTATACATTTTGCAAATCTTTTTAGAATAGTTACGGTTGCAGCAGCAGTGACTATTGATGCATTCACAATGATAGATCGTGAGGTTGTTAAATCTATTGTAGATTATAGATTGTGACACTATGTTAGATTTTATGGTCATCAAATGGTTTCGTAATAAAGCTTATAGATGTGGTATTGGTATTATAGATTTTGTATCATCAGGCAATGTCTGTCTCTCTCTCTGTTTCTGTTTGTCACTGTCTCCTTCTATATCTATTTATCTATCTGTCTGTCTATCTATCTATCTATCTCCTTCGCTCTCGCTCTTCTCTCTTTCTATTTATCTTTTATATTAATTAAAAGCCAATCAAAATAACTGTGACGTGAAAGCACTGAAATCCAATCAAAAGAGAATTCAAAAACAAGGCAGCGTCGCGGGAACCAATCATAATGCTTGTTAACGGTGACGTATTACATCAATATCCAATCATGAACGACGATAATGATGACGTAGACTGATGTTACAAAAAACGCGCGGAGAAAAGGGTACGGGAAGGGTTGGGTTGGGGGGGGGTGATGACTGGATCGAGGGGTCATTAAGGGCATGAGAGCCTTTTAAGGGAAAGGAAGGGAGGCATTTAAAGGAAGGGAAGGGAAAGGAAGATTTTAAGAGGAAGAGAAGGGAAGGAAGGAGAGAGAGAAGGAAAAAGCGTGGCCTTGGAAGTGAAGGGAAAGGGTCCATTTGAGAGGAAAGGAAGGGATAAGGAAAGACAGGAAGGGCCTTTTAGATTAAGGGAAGTAGAACATTTGAAGTGAAGTTTAGGTGACCATTTAAGGGACGAAAATGGACGGGAAGGTATTTAAGGTGAAGGGAAGGAGAAGATTTAAAGGGGGAAGAAGAAGGCCATTTAAGATGAAGGGAAATTGGGCATTTTAGGGGCGGGGGGGGGGGGGTAAAAGATATTTATAGAGATCTATGGCGTTTATGAAACAGAAGCACAGCGAAAGAGGAGATAACGCAGAGAAGAAAATATAAGACAAAGGAGAGATAACAGGAGATAGGAGGAAAAAAGAAATTCGCAAAATAATATCATGATGAGTGATTTAATGAGATAATTCCAGTAAGGAAGAAGGGGGGAGGGGTATTGGAGGGGGTTAAGAAAGGGGGGGGTGAGGAGGGTGGGAGGGAAGGCGGGGAGGGGGTAAGGGGGTGAAGGGGGCGAAAGGGGGAGAAAGGGGGGGGGAGATAAGAAGGAGGGGCACGAAACACGACGAACAGGACAAACAGCCAATCAGGAAGCGACCCTTCAAATCCCCATGCGCGCCCGGGTGACCAATCAAGTGCCACACGGCGGGTTAACCTTGACCAATGGCAGCGTCTGAGGGCGCTTTTGAACGTTGCCGGCCAGCCAATCACAGAGGGGATCCCGCCCTCTTTGTAACGTCTGAGGGGCAGCGCATCGGAGGGGAAACGAGGAGGGATAAAGCAGGGGAGTCCGCCTTCCCTCTTGAAGATAAGAATTACAGATATTTATTAAAGCACCCCAGATTCCCCGGGCTTCTCCTGCTTCCCCCAGGAGCGCTCCCCAAACTCTAATTTCCACTCGTCACTTCCACTGAGGCAGCGAGGACCCAGCAGCGGAGGGAGGGAGGGAGGAGGGAGGAGAGGGCCGGGGAGGGGCGCGGAGGGTGCTTACTGTTGGAGAGGAAGGGAGAGGGAGAGGGAGAGGGAGGAGGAGAGGAGAGAGGGGGAGGGAGAGGGAGAGGGAGAGGGAGAGGGAGAGGGAGAGGGAGAGGGGAGGGAAAGGGAGAGGGAGAGGGAGAGGGAGAGGGGGAGGGAGAGGGAGAGGGAGAGGGAGAGGGAGAGGGAGAGGAGAGGAGAGAGGGAGAGCGAGAGGAGAGGAGAGGGAGAGGGAGAGGGAGAGGGAGAGGGAGGGGGAGGGAGAGGAAAGGAGAGGGAGAGGAGAGGGAGAGGGAGAGGAGGAGGGAGTGGAAGAGGGGAAAGGAAGAAGGGTGCTTACTGGGCGAGAGAAGAGGGTGAAAAGGAGGAGGGGGGAGGGAGAGGGCGCTCACTTACGTGGAAAAGGGGAGAGCAGAAAGAGAGGGAGAGGAAGAGGGGAAAGGAAGAAAAAGAGAGAGAAGAGGGTGGTTATAAGGAAGGGAGGGAGGGAGGGAGAGGGGGCTCATCCACGTGGAGAAGGGGAAAGGAAGAGAGAAGGGCAGGAGGGCGCTAATATACGGAAGAAGAGAAAGGAAAGGAAGGAGGGTGTTCACTGGGTTGGAGAAAGGGAGAGAAGTAGAAGAGAGTAGAGCTAGGAAGGAGGGTGGAGGGTGCTCACTGGATCGGAGAAAGGGAGAGAGGGAGAGAGAGAGCGAAGAGGAGGAAAGGAAGGAAGCTGCCTAATGGATGGAAGGACACAGAGGGAGAGAAGGGAAGGGGAGAAGGAAGGAAAGAAAAATGGCTTGCAAGCACACAGGAAAGGAGAGGGGGCAGGGGGGGGAGGGAGGGAAAGGAGAGGCGAAGGGTTTACTGGAAAAGAGAAAGGGAGATATAAAGGAAGAGGGAAGGAGACAGGGAATGGGAGAAGCGAATGAAGGATGGAGAACAAGGGGAAGAAAGTGAGGGAAATAGGAGAGAGAGAGAGAGAGAGAGAGAGAGAGAGAGAGAGAGAGAGAGAGAGAGAGAGAGAGAGAGAGAGAGAGAGAGAAGAGAGAGAGAGAGAGAGAGAGAGAGAGAGAGAGAGAGAGAGAGAGAGAAAGAAAGAAAGAGAAAGAGAAAGAAAGAAAGAGAACAGTAATAATGGTAATGATAATGCAAATAGTAATAATAACAATAGTGGTAATAATTATTATTGCAATATTAATGCCACAAATTATAAACGTTAATGATACAAAGATAACAATTATAGTAATGAAAAACAAAATATATAAAGAGTGATACTGACGATCATAATGCTGATAACAATGATAATAATATAATAATGATGATAACAATGATAACAATAATGACAAGAATGATAATGACAACAATAATAAAATGATAATAATGAT
>NW_020868329.1:213814-221314 GCF_003789085.1 Penaeus vannamei
CTAGCCTATTATTTGGGGATGCGTGTGTCATTAGGGTCGATCCTCTTAGGGAATTTACTTATGTATTGATCGTTAAGCTGGTTGTTCATCATGTATATCTCTTTCTGTCTCTCAGTCGGTCTTTCTGTATGTGCTTATTAGATACGGTGTGCAGCACCTGTACTGTATGTGTGTTTATGTATATATGTATGTATATAGATAGATAGAGTTTTTTGTGTGTGTGGATATATATATATACATTGTTAATGTTTAATTGTATGTGTAATTTTATGTATATATTTACTTGAAAATATCTACATATATATAAATATATGTACATGAATAAATAAACGTATGTCTGTAGATATAAACATGAAAATATATACATACATTTATGAATAAATATTTTCATATGTGTTTACACACACACACTCACACACACACACACACACACACACACACACACACACCCATACACATACACATACACACACACACACACACAACACACACCACACACACCACACACAACACACACACATTATATATATATATATATATATATATATAATATATTATATATATATATGATACAGAAATGTGTAAATATACACCGTTTAACGCCAAAGCTGGAGTGGAAGAACCTTAGAATTTTTTTTACAAGAGCAGGGAAAGCCGGAAAATACTTTATCAAATTTAGATTGAAATTACCAACAGAAACAGTTACTTCATTAAACAAGTAGATATGTACGTAGAAGGAATAGAGAGAGAGAGAGAGAGAGAGAGAGAGAGAGAGAGAGAGAGAGAGAGAGAGAGAGAGAGAGAGAGAGAGAGAGAGAGAGAATAAGAGGGAAATATAAAAATATGTCTAAGAAAAGATAAATCATACAAAAGAAAACAACGAAAAACTCAGCTATTATATCCCTACCTTAACCGGCGACCTCCAATCACTCATTTGACGAAAAGAAAAGGAAAAAAAGAAAACAATAATATTTACGCTTTGTTGACGGATCTCAAAATACAACAAATCAACTAATTCTAAATCAACAAGTGTACAACCAGTGTACACTCCTAATTGTCTATTTGCGCAGGTGAAACTAGGAAAAGGGCTGGTCTTTATAACGAGAAGAGAGACTGGTCCTAAAACTAGGAGACAGACTATACCTAAAAATAATAATAGAGACAGGTCTTAAAATTTAGGGGATATACATTAAGACTAAGAGAGTCGAAGCCTAATATTTAAAGAAAATAAAATATAAAAGGACGCTAAATGGACAATACTGAAAATAATTAAGCGAAATGACAAAATATCCGAGTGAATCCAGGTGAAAACTAGCATGAGAGAGAGACATCACGACCAACAGCGGCAGATTTAAATGGAACCGACATCGACAAATTCGAACACCAAAGTATAGTTACCGCCATTATGGTAAAGTGTCCGAAGGCGATGAAAGAACCTAGACTTCGGATTGATATGTCCGTAACTTCTCTTAAAAACCGGGACAGTATTTGCAATTCGGTAAAATTTTGAAAACTATGACTTCAATTGCATTGCTACACAATTTGTCACCGCATGATAGGAAGGTAAACATTGATTACTGAAGCTAATCAACGCCGAAATATAGACTTTAGCGTACGTATTCGAAATCCAAGATGGAGGCACGAATGAAAAAAAAAATCCATCAAAAATGGAGAACGTAGAGGCAATCACCTAAATAAATGTTTATTTAAGAAACAGGCAATGAAGAGAAAACAGAAACAGAAAAAAAGAAGAGATATTTAACAAGACCCAAAATCAGATGGATGACCAATAAAATAATCCACAAAAAATAGAGAACATAGAGATTATCACCCAAATTTACGTTCACTCAAGAAACAAAAGGAGGAAGGAACAGAAAAAAATCTAAAATCAAGACCCAGAAGATGGACGTATGGCCTATAAAATATTCCACCAAAAAAAAAAATGGCAACCTCGAGAAAACAAAAGCAAAAAACAAAACAAACAAAAAACACCCATACACAATCTTAATCTTAGAAAACGGAGTAAAAAAAAAACAAAAAAAAACATGGAAATATAGCCGATAGAATATTCCACCCCCACCCCCCACCCCCCCCAAAAAAAGAAAAATGACAACCTCGAGAAAACAAAAACAAAAAAAATCACCCAAACTCAATCTTAATCTTAGAAAACGGAGTAAAAAAAAAAGAATTTTGGTCGGAATTAAGAAAAGCGTCTTTCCAACAACATATTCAACTGAGAGTGAGTTTGTGTCACCTTGCAACCGAAAACTCATTTATTAAAAGACAAAAAAAAAACTGTAAATGCGCTATGACTCGCCTGTATTTACTTGAATGTTAAACAATAAGATACAAGGAAAATAATACCAATTATGATAATTTATGGCATTGAGACCAAAGAGTCAAAAAAAAAAGAAAAAGGAGAATCATATAATCGAAGAAAATCATTTACAAAAAAAAGTAAAATAAGATATCAGCTGATATCAACACACTTGAGATACGAAGAAAAAAAAATAATCATAATAAAAAGATATATTTCACCTGATCTCGAGCTGATATCACACTTGAGATACGAAGAAAAAAAAAAGATAATCATAACCAAAAAATATATATATATACCACCAGATATCGCACATCACAACATTATAACACTTAGTTCACAGATACGAAACATCAAAAAAAAAAATAATAATAAAAAAAAAAAAAAAAAACGAGATATACAAAAAAATAATAATAAAAAACAAAAAATAACTTTTTTTTTTAAACCCCTTCAGACGCAGCAGCCCTAAGTGTCACCACCTTCACACAGTCGCTAATCTGTGTGTAATTGGCCGCTTCCCAGGCCGGCGCTCCCCTGCCAATTACGGTGTGTTGGAAATCAGCACTCTCGCCTCCTGACAACACTTATTGCTTGTGTTATCGGCGTCGTAAACAAAAACAAGAAATGTCTCTGCTGTGGGGTTGTGGGTCGGGGAAGCGGTCGGGGCGGGGAAGCGGTCGGGTCGGGGGGGAAGCGGTCGGGGAAGGCGAAGCGCGGGGAAGAAGTTGTCGGTGCGTGTGTTGGCTTCTTGGGTTTGTTCTTCTGTTCTTTTGTTCTTTGGTGGTGTTTTTTTTAATATAGGTTTTGTTTTATTTTTTGCTTCTGTTTTTTTCTTCTTTTTTCTTGATTTGTTTCGTTGTTTTTTTGTTTTTGTATTTTGCGTCTCTCTCTCTCTTTCTCTCTCTCTCTCTATCTCTCTCTCTCTCTCTCTCTCTTATCTATCTATCTATCTATCTATCTAATCTCTCTATCTTCTCTTCTCCTCTCTCTCTCTCTCTCCTTCTCTCTCTCTCTCTCTCTCTCTCTCTCTCTCTCTCTCTCTCTCTCTCTCTCTCTCTCTCTCTCTCTTTCTCTCTCCCTCTTTCCCTCCCACTCTTTTTCTCTCTCATCCACGGCGGTAGAGGTGCGATAACCACACGAATAATAATAATCAAACCTTTTCCCTCTCCCCCCCCCCCCTTCTCTCTCTCCTCTTCCCCCTCTTCCCTTTTCTCTTTTCCCATCCCCCCGCCGCTTACTCCATCTTCGTCGCATTCTTTTAGCTCCCTTCTTCTCGCCTTTTTTTATTGTTTTTTTTATTATTGTTTTTTCTTTCTTTCTTTCTCTTCTTTTTCATCTTTCTATTTTATTTTCCTTTTTTTCTTTTTTCTTTTCCGTATTCCCCTTTTTCTTTCTTTTTCTTTTACTTTTTCATTTTTCTTTTTTTCTCTTTCTTGTTCCCTGATTCTTTCTTCTTTTTTATTTTGCCTGTTCTTTTTCTCCTCATTTTTCTTCTTTTCATTCTTCATCGCGATATTTTTTTCTTGTTTCTTTTTTTTCTTTTTCTTCGTCTCGTCTTCCTCTTTCTCTTCTTCTTCTTCTTCCTTCTCCTTCTCCTCGTTTTCCTCCTCCTCCTCCTTCCACTCCTCCTTCTCTTTCTTCTTCTCATCTTCTTCTTCTCTTTTTCTTCTTCTTTCTTCTTCTTCCTTCTTCTCTTCTTCTCTTCTTCTTCTTCTTCTTCTTCTCTTCTTCTTCTTTCTCTTCTTCTTCTTCTCTTCTTCTTCCCCTTCTCCTCTCTTCCTTCTCTTCCTCCTCCTCCTCCTCCTCCTCCTCCTCCTCCTCCTCCTCCTGTTCCTCCTTATCCTCCTCCTCCCTCTCCTTCCCCCCACTTTCCGTCTTCTCTTCTCCTTCTCTTCCCTCTTCTCCGCGTTCTCTCCTCCTTCCTCTGCCTCGCACCATCCTATTTCTCTGTCTTTCCCCCTCCGCTCACCCCCCCCCCCTCTCCTATTTCTCTTTCCAACTATTCTATCATTCTTTTTCCCTCCTTCTAGGTCTCCTATTCTCTCTTATTCCTCTCTCTTATTCTCTCCCTTCTACTCCTTCCGTCTTTTATCTTCCTCCCATCACCATTTTCTCTCTCTCCCACTCTTTCTACCATCTCCCTCTTCTCACTCCATCTTCCTTCCTTTATTACCATTACCCCCTTCCCACTTCATTCGCCTTCTTCTCTCCCTTTCCCATCCCCTCTCACCCCCTCCATTCTCATCTTCCCCACACCCAACTCCCCAATTTCCCCGTCCCCCAACCACCCACCCCCATCCATCCACTCTCCCTTCCCCAAACTCTTCACCCCACTCCCACCCCCACCCCAACTCCCCCCAACTCCCCTCCTACCTTCCTCCCCACCTGAGCCCTCCCTCAGCCATACCCATCCCCAACCACCCTTTAATCTCCCCAACTCCCCTATCCCTACCCCAATCCCCCGCCCCACCTCCATCCCTCAACCACCCCCACCCCACCTCCTTTCCCCCTCCCACCCCAAACCCCAATCCTCCCTAACACCCCCATCCCACCCCATCCCTTAACCACCCCTACCTCCCTTCCCCTCCACCCCCACCCCAACCCACCCCCTCAAACCACAACCCCCCCAAGGAACCCCCATCCATCGGGAAATTGCGTCTCTCTCGGAACGTACAATTCAATCCCGGTGCTATGACGTCATCTCAGAAGTGTGACGTCATCTCAGGAGTATGACGTCATCTCAGAGGTATGACGTCATCTCAGAGGTGTCATGGCGGCGTCAAAATTAAGATTACTCGGTGGCTTAATCGCGGTTTTTCTGCGTCGTCTTATTTTGAGACTAGGGGGGGGAGAGAGGGTAGGAGGGAGGGAGGGGGAAGGGGAGGGGGAGGGAGGGAGGGGTAGGGAGGGGGAGGAAGGGAGGTGGAAGGAGGGAAAGGAGGGTGAGGGAAGAGAGGGAAGGGAGGGAAGGAAGGGGGAGGGATGGGGTGGAGAAGATTGTTGGGGGGAAGGGAGGGAAGGGAGGGAGGAGGTGGAGGAATGGTGATTTGGAGAGGGAGTGGAGAAGATTGTTGGGGTGGGGGAGGGAAAAAGAAGGGGAGGGAGAGTAAAAAAAATGGTTTAGGGGAGGCTGGGAAAAGGAGGAGGAGGAAGAAGACGAAAAGAAAAAAAGGAGGACAAGAATGAGGGGGAGGGGAAAAAAGAGAAAGAAGGAGGAGAAGAAGAAGAAGAGAGGGAGGTTGAGGAAGGGGTGTTGGGAGGAGGGAGGAAAATGAGGGCTGGGGAAGAGGAGGAAGAAGGAGGGGTTGAGGAAGAGGTGAGGGGGGAAGGAGGAGAAAATGGAGGAGGGATGGGGGAAGAGAGAGGATGGGTTGGGGAAGGGGAAGGGAAGGAAGGAGGAAAAAATATGAAGAGAAGAAGGAGAAGGGAGAAGGGGTTGGGGAAGTGGCGAGGGGAGGAAGGAGGAAAAATGAGAAGGGAAGGAGGAGGGGTTTGGGAGGGAGGAAAATGTGGAGGGAAGGAGGGGTTTGGGAGGGAGGAAAAATAGAACTAAGGAATTCGGAAAAGTAGGGGAAGGAGGGAGAAAAGAAGAAGAGGCATATTGAAGGAGAAAAAGGAGGAAGGGATATGAGATGGGGCATAAGCGATAAAGAGAGAAAAAAATTATAGGAAGGAAGCAAGAGAAGAAAAGAGACAAGTGAAGGAAAAGAAAGATAAAAGCGTATAAGAAAAAAAGAAAGAGAATAGAACATAATAAAAGAGAAGAATAAGAAAAGGAGAAAACGAAGAAGGAAGAGAAAGAGGGAAGAAGGAGAGAAATGGGCGGGGAGAAGAAGGTGTTAAGGAAGGGGAGGAGAAAATAAAGTGGAGGGAAGGAAGGTGAGAGAAGGGAGGAGTGGAGGAGGAGAAGAGGGAGGGAAGGGGCGGAGCTTAAGGGGGGAAGGAAGAGGGAATGGAAGGTTAGTTAGAGTTAGAAAGTATAGGAGTGGAATTAGGTATGAAAGGGTATAGTGATTAGGTTAGGTTAGATTTGGAGTTTGGGTATTATAGTTTTGGTATAGGGTTAAGGGGTTATTAGGTTGAAGAGATTATGGTAAGGAGAGGATTTTAGATTAAGAGTTGTGAGTAATTAGGTTTGTAGGTATATAGGGTATTAGGAAGTAGAGGTATGAGGTAGGAGAGATGAAAATAAGGCGTTTAAGGAGTATGACAGAGTGTAGGGTATAGGGTGTATTAAAAGGGTTAGGGAGGGAAGATTATATAAAGCAATGGAGAATTAGGAGTTAGGGAGAGAGGAAGTAGAATACAGGGAGGTATGAAAAAGAGAAAGCAGATGTGAATAGGAATATAAGATTAGGTCAAGGTTAGGTTTAGTTAGGTTAGGTTGAGGGTTAGGTTATGATTAAAGGGAGTAAACATAGGAGGTTTGGTTAGGTTAGGTTAGGTTATAAGGGAAGTTAAGGAGGTTAGTTAAGGGTAAGAGTTAGGTTTATAGGTATAGATAGGACAGAAGTTGAAGAGAGTTAAAGAAGGGATGGTAAGGTAAGTGATAGGGAAATCTAAGTAAGGGAGAATAGTAGGGTTAGGGAGGTATTTAGGTTTTGAGTTGTATAGAGCATTTAGTGGGAAATGATGGTTAGGAGGGTTAGGGCTT
Organism: Penaeus vannamei; assembly: GCF_003789085.1. Lineage (NCBI taxonomy): Eukaryota > Metazoa > Arthropoda > Malacostraca > Decapoda > Penaeidae > Penaeus > Penaeus vannamei. Next base: position 220,786 of record NW_020868329.1, read on the forward strand.
AGGATTAAGAGGTATTAGGGAGTATTAGGATTAGAAGGTAGTAGGTTAGGAAATTATGGAGGGAGTTTTATGTTAGGAAGGAGCTTATTGAGGGATTAAGAGGATTGATGAGAGCGGTATATAGTTAGGAGTATAGGTTTGAGGAGTATTGGATATTGAGGGGTGTAGGAGTATAGTTATGAGAGTTAGGGAATATAATAGAGTTAGAGTTAGGTATGTAGGAGTTCACGAGGTTTGTATAGGAATATATTTAGAGGTAAGTGAGGGTAAAGATTTAGCGCGAAAAGAAAATGGAAAAATTTTATGCCGATAAGTATGGTGATTGAGGGAGGTTAGGTGTTGAGCATTAGGAGAGCTCTCTCTAACGGTTAAAAGAGGAATTGTGTGGATATAGGAGTATCAAGAGTTGAGGCAGGCGTTAAAGAGAGAGTTACAGAGAGGGTTAGGTGTAAAGGATTAAAATGGCTTTATTTGAAGAGAAGTATATAAGGAGAGACGTAGTAAAAGGTTAGAAACACATAGTGAAAGG
>NW_020868329.1:241314-249708 GCF_003789085.1 Penaeus vannamei
AGACATTAAGAATTCTGGCTGTGTGTGGACTTAGTCATCAAGTGGTGATATGAAGATGACATTTACGTCATCTCATTTGCCAATAAATATGATAAATACGCAGCTTAAATTATGTTGTTTCTTCTTTTATTTCTTATGCACTATAAGATGTTGTTATCCATTTCCCTCAATCTCCACACGTCGCTCTCAGTAACTTGTACCATTATTTCTTCCTGGTGCCTAGTCAGGCACTTAGGACTAATCATAAGGCTAACAGGTAATATTTCACAATATCTTTCTATCACTGATGGTTACGATTTTTGTATCAGTGGATTCCTCTCACCCTCTATTACACATATGTAGGAATTATGTCACAGAACCTTCCCCCCCCCCAAAAAAAAAAAAAAAAAAACATACATTCTTGGCTCCAATAGCAGAGAAAGGCATCAGTGATCAAAGGTATCAAGAAAAATGCAGGGTAGGTATCTTTATACAACAGTTCTGCATAATGGATCAAAATGATTTTGGTATTAATGAATTCCTCTCCAAATATATATAAATCAGGGTGTGGAAATCCCCAAATAGCAACAATCTAATGATTCTGTGTATGTGATTCACATTTAAACCTGCGTTAAAATATGAACGATATTCACAGAATCAGTCACTATACTGTCGAATGCTAGGGCTATCCCCCCTGCGACCCCCATATGGATAGCTGCTGCCACATAACCCCTACCCAGGAAAACAAAGAATCCTCCATGTATTCACAGCAGGAGAAATCGTATGACCAACATGTAAGAGCACACAATGTCAAATCAGTCTAATACTCTTGTTTTCCTGGGCAGGGGTTGGGATGTAGTAATTGGGGATCACAGGGGGTACAACCCCCTGCATCATACAATAAGGTAACTGATTCTGTGTATATTATTCCTATTTTACCCCTCAATTACCCTGGTACCCTTCATGCCCTCCCCTACTATCTTGGCCAAGAATATGGGGGTTTGGGGTATCTGTGCAATAATTTTTATATATTTAAATACTAGAGAGTGAAAGGAATCCACTGATACTAAACTAATCTGGTACCTATTATGCACTCCCCTGCTATTGGGGCTAAGATTGTCAGTAATGGGGGGATTTCCATGTTATAATTTTGATATATTTGGATAACAGAGAGTGAGAGGAATTGTTTTATATGAAAATCACCACAATCAGTTATACAAAGATATTCTGAAAAATTACCAACTAGCACGTTCAAGTATTTTCTTTGTTGTAAATTACCATATAATTTTGATAAAGGATACTGCTATTTATGAAAATATGATATCATATACTTATAAGTTTATGAAAAAATGCTCAATCATTAGTCAGGCAACAAGACAAGAAGTAGTTAGTTTACCTCAGAATTTCATCATGGCAATGTTTGATACAGGAATTAGTTGCTTTGGTATACAAAAAAATAATGTATTTGAATTTTTTTTGGAAGTTAACAACAAATGCAAAGACTACACCTATTGTATATGTAGGTTTAAACAAATGCATTTGCCAGAGTTTGGGTTTCTACACTTGCAAGTGGCCATTGGAAAAATCACACAGTCCTAGCCTAATTTACTGATTTCAGTCTTTGCCTGCCATACAGAATGCTGTATCTCAGTATGAAGATGCATTACAAGTGACTTACTGGACTGTTTAGGGCATCTTGAAGAACATAGTCATGGCCACACAGGATGTTAAGACAATCTTGATCCTCAGGCTTCATCTGGCACCTTGGGCATAAAGGAATTCTTTACACCCAGGTGCAATTAATCAAGTATTTTTGTTTTAGAGAGTGCCAAAGATTTTTTAACTAATTTTTATAAATTAACCAATGGGAATTCTTCAGAAATGCAAATGGTTAGAGAGATTGTCACACCTGTACTAGATGGGATGTATCTACTACTTGTCTGGTGGTTTCTCTTTTTATGCAGTAACTGAGTGCTGTTGGTGAAGTAGAGATCTATAGGTGAGCTGGGGTGGCTCCCCAGTCAGCATTAGAACATGGCTGTCCTTGTGTTGCTGCTGCTCGGGTGATGTGCTTCTGGACTTATGACGATTGAAATCACTGGACCTCAAGTAGGCTGTGAATGTGCCAGGATTTGGGAATGAGAGGAGCTTGCTTGAGTGGTCCAATAAGAATGCTGTGAAGTTGTCCAGTGTCAACCAGTCAGTGAGTTGTGAGACGCAACTGCCGTTGATAAAAGAGGATATGTTGTAGGCCAAGGGATGACCCAATTTGGGAAGTAGGCAGAGTCAAGTTGTGCAGGTTGAGGCTCGTGCCTACAACATCCATGGACCCTTCTAGTTTTTACACCTATGTTTATCAGAGCAAAAGGGCTCCAGAAGTAGTATTTAGGAGCCCACTCATGACCTAAGTTGTTGACAAAGCAGATAGTTTATTTTATTTAGGAATGCTATATGTAGCCAAAGTAAACACAGTTTCTTTTTATTTCTGTTGGAAATTGTTTGGTCAAGTGTTTCGAAGTCTTGTCACTCCCTTCATGAACATTGTAGCAAGATATTATGAGGATTAGTATAAGTAGTTCAAGGCTAGTTTAGGATTTAGCACCCCTCAGTTTAGGGGGTCAGAAGAACCTCAGAGTTATACAAATTATGGAAAAGTATGCATGGCTGAGATATATTTACTAACTCACTTCATAAAACAGTTTTGAAATATACGAATATTTTTCTGTATCTAAAAAGATGAAGCAAGAATTTGATATTTGAAAAAAGGAAACTGTAGATGTGAAGAGTTTTTAATATCATCTCCTATCAGGTATTTGGATGGATAAGGGAATGCAAAATTTGAATTGATAGTCATAATATCTGTGTGAGAGAGTGAGTGAGTGAGTGTGAGTGTGAGTGAGTGAGTGAGTGAGAGAGTGAGTGAGTGAGTGAGTGAGTGAGTGAGTGTGTGTGTGTGTGTGTGTGTGTGTGTGTGTGTGTGTGTGTGTGTGTGTGTGTGTGTGCGTGTGTGCGTGTGTGCGTGTGTGTGCGTGTGTGCGTGTGTGCGTGTGCGTGCGTGTGTGTGTGTGTGTGTGTGTGTGTTGGTGTGTGTGTGTGTGTGTGTGTGCGTGTGTGTGTAAAGAGAGAGTGAGCGAGAAGGAGGGTGAATGCTTGTCAATGTGACCCCACTTATGGTTAATAGTTAGGTTAAAGAGATTCTTTAACCCTTTGCAGATGGCATATTTTTTATAAATATAAATATTCAGAAATGTTTTAGCTTATGGAATTGATCAAAGACAGATGAAAATGCATGTACTTATTTTTGGTTAAAATTAGCTTCAGCTAGTGCATGAGCATGATTAATACTGAAAAGTTCCTCTCTATCCTCACAGCTGATATCAGTCCAGGTTTTGACGCCATTGCTGTTCACATGTAATATGTTCTAAGAAAGAAAGAGCAAAAAAAAAATTTATTTACCATTTTACCTTTTTTTGAAGGAGAACATGTTGAGGATTGCTAAAACCTTCAGTGACAGTAAAATATATGTAGGTACAAGTGTCTCATTGCAGACTGACATGATAATCTGGTGTAGTGGCAAACAAACATTAATTACCTGGAAATGCTCTGGGAACATATATTTTTTTTTAAAGACTCGTTAAACATGCCATGAAAAACACAAACTGTATTATTACAGGACTTAGTCTGTGTGCAGTTAATTCCTCCCCAGTTATCTTTTTCTTCATCTTCTTCTTCTTCTTCTTTGAAATAGAATGTTCTTTACACATAAAGATGCATTTCATCTTTGCACACCATTATTGCCTTTTATGCAAGTCACTGTGTACTGTAGGCTACATGAGCATAATAAAAGAAGAAGTGGTTTATTGACAATTGACAGAAAGGGGCACCATATATGATATACTATTTTTGTGGTAGATCTGTAAGTATCTTGATATTATGGGACCATACAGTATACTGTACAATTTTTATGGTTGTCAATATGTGAATACTGATATCTACATATTTTGTTTGGTTTCCTATGCAGACCTTATCCTCAGCCCTTGGCGAGGAGCAGCCAAATTTTCCAGGATCTAGATCAAAATGGACAGAAAAGCTAGAGTTCGTTCAGCCAGATCTTTACGATGGAATTCCTGTCTATCGTGTTATGAACCGGAAAGGAGAAGTTATAGACCCTGCCTATGACCCAAAGGTTTGTAGTTTGTGTGGTTGAAAATTAAAAGGCTAACAATGTTGGTTAAGGCACGTAAATGGCCTTACAGGTGTGCAGACTCAAGTAGCCTATTAGGCAAGGTAAACCTATGTGACCTCACCTGATTCCCCTTTCCTTGAGATTTCATAGTTTTATTCTAACGCTTTTAACATCATTGTTGTCATTATTATTGATATCATGATTGTTATGATATGTTATTAACAATATTAATAGCAGTGTAAAATAAAAAAAGAACCTCCCTGAAAATCAAAGGAAGGGGTAATTAGGTGAGTTAGGTTTGACTAATAATTGACTCCTTTGTAACTAAGCACTTCTAGAGCCATCTATATATAAAGACATTTGATAAACTAAGATCACAGTAGGCATGTTTTTTTGTTTGTTTTTTTATACGATTTGTGTTATATATGCTGTCCATTTATATATAATTTTTTTTTATAATGATATCCTATTGAAATACTCCCTACAGCTTGAAAAAGACACCCTTGTGAAAATGTACAAGCGCATGACTATGTTGAATACCATGGATCGTATCATGTATGAATCCCAGCGTCAGGGCCGCATATCTTTCTACATGACTAACTATGGTGAAGAGGGGACCCACATTGGCTCAGCAGCTGCTCTAGATGATAACGACTTGGTTTATGGCCAGTATCGTGAAGCTGGTAAGGTCTATTATGATGTAGACTTTTAAGCTCAATAAGATCTTGAAACTCTAAATTGTAAACTTAAAAGAGTGGAAATGATTTTTAACATTGTATTTTAGGTTATTTATTTTAAGTATTCCAGTATATAGTATTTTATGAATCTTTTCAGTGATAAAGGATGAAATTTAAAATGGTTATTACAGTGGGATGTTTTTTTCATTAAACTCACTGACAAGCTTTGGAACAGAATGAACAAATATTAGCAAAGGAAAAAGGACATTTGTAATGAACTAAGGGCATTAAACTGCTCTACTTTTTGTAAGATGAATTGTTATATGATTAATTCCAAGTACTGGAACACAAATTCAGAGATTAACATTGAATATATTCACTGTGCAAAAGATGTAGTTGACCTGTTTTGATTATATCTTCAGAAATATGTTTTTGCAGAAAATGTAGTTGAAAATGGTTAAATACATCTCTTGCATTGTGAAGATATTCATTCCCATTCCTGCCGTGTTTTGTAGTTGTCACAATTGAGAGGAAGTTAACTTGAAATTGATAAATGTATCGTATACATTATTATTATATTATTTTTATTAGTAGTAGTACGTTTATTATGCTCATTGTTATTATCACTACTATAATCCTTGTTATTATTGTTATATATATTATTATTATTGGTATTGCTATTGTTATTATTATTGTTTTTGCTATTTTTTTTATTAATAATAATATCTTTATTATTTTATTATTATTATTATTATTATTATTATTATTATTATTATTATTGATAATAAAAAGAAAAAAAATATTTTACATGGAGATTAAGTAAATTAACAACACTGTAAAAGACTGTAGGTAAATATTTCTTTTAGAAAACTCCATAAGTGTGATGTATTCTCAGGTGTGCTCATGTGGCGAGGTTTTCCACTGGACCGCTTCATGAACCAGTGTTACGGCAATGAAGGCGATATGGGAAAGGGTCGCCAAATGCCCGTCCATTATGGTTCAACAGAACATAAATTTGTTACCATCTCATCACCACTGGCAACACAGATGCCTCAAGGTGAGAGAGAAAAAGAGAGATTGATTGATTGTGAATATGTGTGTGTGTGTGTGTGTGTGTGTGTGTGTGTGTGTTGTGTGTGTTGTGTGTGTGTGTGTGTGTGTGTGTGTGTGTGTGTGTGTGTGAGTGTGTGAGTGTGATGTGTGAGTGTGTGTGTGTGTGAGTGTGTGTGTGTGTGTAGTGTGTAGTGCGTGCGTGCGTGCGTGCGTGTGTGTGCGTGTGTGTGCGTAGTGTGCGTGCGTGCGTGCGTGCGTGCGTGCGTGCGTGCGTGCGTGCGTGTGTGTGTGTGTGTGTGTGTGTGTGTGTGTGTGTGTGTGTGTGTGTGTGTGTATGTGTGTGTGTGTGTGTATGTATTAATATTTTCATGAATATTAAAGATAATATATATAAGAATGATTTCTATTGTTTGGTCAGTTTTTGCTTGCATTATATGAATGTATGAAAATATGATAGATTTTTTCTCTCTCTCTATCTTTCTTTCTTTCTTTCTTTCTTTTCTTTTAAGCATAGTAATTTATAGACAAGAGGTCTTATGTCCATGATGCTATGTGTTTACATTTCCAGCTGTTGGAACTGCTTATGCATTCAAAAGAGCCCAGAATGGGTTGTGCGTTATCTGCTATTTTGGTGAAGGGACTTCCAGTGAAGGGGATGCACATGCAGCCTTCAATTTTTCTGCGACTTTAGATTGCCCAATCATATTCTTCTGGTAAGACAACTCTTGTTATTTTTTTGTAAAAAGAAAAAAAAAAGAAATTATGGATAAATATCTGTATATATGTATATTTAGTATATATGTGGTATATATATATATATATATATATATATATATATATATATGTATATATATAACACACACACACACACACACACACACACAAAGAAAATGTTGCGGCTTGCAAAACTTGTATCTCTTTTTTTGATATATATATATATGATATACTTAGTGTTCTTTATGCTTGTAGAAATCAAATTCAGATCAGTCTCGCCATTAGAAAGTTGAATTTCAATGTACAGATTTTAAATCAAACCAATTCATTATGAATATCTCCCTTTATTTCAACCCCCTAGTCGTAACAACGGCTATGCCATATCAACACCTACAAGTGAACAGTATCGTGGAGACGGGGTTGCAGCACGAGGACCTGCATACGGCATGGCAACTATCCGTGTTGATGGAAATGATGTCTTTGCTGTGTATAATGCCACCAAAGCAGCAAGACACCTGGCCGTGACAGAGAACCGTCCTGTACTTATTGAAGCTATGACTTACAGGTGAGAGTAGTGAGACTATGGAGTTTCTCTAGAAAATTTTTATTATTAACTAATGAATTCTATTTCGAGTTGTGAAATGAAGCTGCACTTCCTGTTTGGAAAAGTAAAGCAATAGTAATAAATAGGATGATTATTTAAATATTTCTTAATAGTATTACACAAAAGAAAGTATACATTTAATGTAAATCTATTTCTTCACTAGATGCATGAAATTCTGAACTCTTAGCACTGAATATAGAGTCTACTATGATGAAAAAAGTATGAACTTAGTTGTAGCATAAATCTGAACTNCGCAATTTCCTCCTCTTCCCTCTTCTAGGCCTACTCTCCCCTCCCACCCCACCCCACCCCACACCCCGGGGGAAGACAGAGCTCTGCATCCGCTTTAAAGAACCAGCTCGCGACCAGCCTTGATGGTTGCTGAACCCGCCGTGCCTCGCGAGGTGCTTGGAGTGCCCTCCTCAACCCCTTCCTCGCCTCTCCTCTTCAATTCCCTTTCTCGCTTCTCTCTTCGCTTCTCTTCAATTCCCTTTCTCGTATCTTCTCTTCTCGTTTCTCTTCAGTTCCCATTCTCGCCTCATCTATTCTCGCTTCTCTTCTCCTTTCTCTTCAATTCCCTTTCTCGCCTCTTCTCTTCTCGCTTCTCTTCAATTCCCTTTTTCGTCTCTTCTCTTCTCGTTTCTCTTCAATTCCCTTTCTCGCCTCTTCTCTCTTCGCTTCTCTTCAATTCCCTTTCTCGCCTCCCCTCTTCCCTTCCACGCCTTTCGGCTCCCCTCTCCTCTTCCCTTTCTCCCTATTTGCATTCCTCCACTACCTCTCCTCTTTTACATTCCCGCAATTTTCTTATCCTTCTTTTCTTCTCCCACCTCGCTCTTCTCTCGTTTTCTCTTTCCCCTTCTTTCCTTTCCCCCTTTCCCCATCTTTTTATCGGTTTCCCCTTTCTATCCCCTCTTCTCCCCTTCGGTCCTCCTCCTTCCCTCACCCTTTCTTTCTCTTCCCTCTCTCCTCCGCCTTCTCCCTTCACATTTCCACCCCTCTCCCCTTCCCACTTCCTTCCCTCCTTTTTCCCTCCCCCATTCTTTCTTTACCGTCCTCCCCTCCCCCCTTTCAGCCTCCCTATCTCTTCTCCATTCCTCCCTTTCCCTCTCCCTATCTCTCTTCCCTCCCTCCTCCCCTTCCTTCCCTTCCTTCCTCGCTATCTCTCTTCCCTCCCTTCCCTC
>NW_020868329.1:249857-259857 GCF_003789085.1 Penaeus vannamei
TTCCTTTCCCTTCCATCTTTTTTTCGGTTTCCCCTTTCTATCTCCTCTTTTCCCCTTCGGTCCTCCTCCTTCCCTCACCCTTTCTTTTTCTCTTCCCTCTCTCCTCGCCTTCTCCCTTCACATTTCCACCCCTCTCCCCTTCCCACTTCCTTTCCTCCTTTTTCCCTCCCCCATTCTTTCTTTACCGTCCTCCCCTCCCTCCCCCTTTCAGCCTCCCTATCTCTTCTCCCTTCCTCCCTTTCCCTCTCCCTATCTCTCTCCCTCCTCCTCCCTTCCTTCCTTCCTCCTATCTCTCTTCTCCTCCTCCCCTTCCTTCCCTCCCTATCTCTCTTCCATCCTCTTCCTCCCCCCCTTCTTTTTCTTCCCTTTCCCCCCCCACCCCCCACCCCCTCTGGCACTCGTCTCCCCAGCAGGTGCGATGGAGAGAGGGGCCGAGTGGTGCCAAAGTTACGAGGAATGGAAACCTGGGCGATGTCCGGGTTTCAAAGGGAGGCGTTTTTTGTCTGTTTGTTTACGTGTTTTGTTTTTGTTTTTGTTCGTGTGTAGATGCTGGTCGGGGTTTGATTACGGGTTTTGTTGTTTTTGTTTGTTCGTTTGTCGATGACGGTCGGGGTTTCAGAGAGAGGCGTTTTTTGTTTGTTTTTTTGTTTTTTTTTTTGTTTTGTTAATGATCGTCGGGGTTTCAGAGAAGGGCTTTTTTCTGTGTGTTTGTTTTTGTTTGTTTTGTAGGTGCTGATCGGTGTTCGGCTTTGTGTTTTCACGTGCTTATATGATTGTTTTTATTTTTTATTTTGTTTGTATATGCTGGTCGGTGTTTCAGAGAGGTGTTTTGCTGTTTGTTTTTGTTTTTTGTTTTTGTTTGTAGATGCTTCAATTCTCATTGTGTTTTGTTTGTTTGTTTTTGTTTTCGTCTTTGTTTACGTTTTGTTTTATTTCTTTTTTGCTTTCGTTTTTATTTTGCTGGCGGATACATTCCAGATGCCTGACAACTCTAGAATATTTATATTTACTTATTTACTCTGAAATACAAAACTAAAACCAGACTTTATATAAGATAAAGTAAATGAGATTTAAAAAGATAAATTACATGGAAAGCAAAAGAAAAAAAAAAAAAAAACGCCAAGCCACAGCGTATATAGGCCTACATCGCCCGGCCATGCTGCCGTGTGGTGGAAAATCACCCTTCTGACATGCGCCGCCGCCTGCATGACGCCCGCTCTCCCCTCAACAACTCTCGTTCATGTGGCGGTCTCTTGCCAGTCATGCGTGCCTCGTGTGGGCGCGTGACATAGGCGGGGCGAGGAAGATTCAGGTGCGGGGGCGTGTGGAGTCGGGGCGTCCATCTTGGTTTTCGTCTCTGTTTCTCCGTTTCTCTCTTTGTCTGTTTCTTTGATGCTTCGTCTGTTGCTTTGATTCTCTTGTCTGTGTCTCTGCCTGTCCCTTCCCCTTCTCTCTGTCTCTCTCTCTCTCTCTCTCTCTCTCTCTCTCTCTCTCTCTCTCTCTCTCTCTCTCCTCTCTCTCTCTCTCTCTTCTCTCTCTCTCTCTCTCTCTTTCTCCTTTTTCTCTCTCACCGTGTCCCTTCCTGCCTCGTCTATCCCATTCCATCCTTATATATATTTTTTCATTCTTCGTTATCGATGGCGTTCGACTTACCCCCATCTTGAATCATCGTCTTTGAAAGCTGTCTTCCCCCGCTTTCCCTACCATTGCGCCCCTCTATTGAATCTGCCCTTCACTCCATTCCCACTCCTCATTACCCCTTCCCTTCCCCTCTTCTCTTTCTCCTCTTCCCTCTCCCTCTCCCTCTCCCTCTCTCTCCTCTCCTCCATCACCTTCCCCCTTCCTCTTCCTCTTTCCCATCTCCCTTCCCCTCTCTACCTCTCTCCCCCATCCCCCTCTCCCTTCCCTCTCCCCACCCCAGACACATCCGTTTCCCCTCTTGTCCCTTTTACGTCGGTCGACCGAGGCGGCGCTATCGGTGTCCCCGCCACTCACTGTCTTGTCGCTGATATGACCTCGTTGGCGGCGGATGTGGGGGTCCCGTGGTCGTCCTTAGGTGGGTGGGGGGGGTGATAAGGAAGGTGTTTGTGATGGTACGGTGTGGGGTGTGTAGGTGGGTGGGCGTGTGTGCGCGTAGTTGGGTGAGTGGGTAGGTGTGTTTGAGGGTGTACATGTTGCTGGCATGTGTATTAGTTAGAGTTTAAATAGATGAGTAAATAATTCCAGTACTCCTCTGGCTTGCTCTTTCTTTTGTTTACACTCTTCCTTTCTCTACATCTCTCTGCTCTCCTCTCTTTTCTCTTTTCTTTTCTTTCTTTTTCTTCCTCTCCCCCCCCCCCCTCTCTCTCTTCTCTCTCTCTCTCTCTCTCTCTCTCTCTTCTCTCTCTCTCTCTCTCTCTCTCTCTCTCTCTCTCTCTCTCTCTCTCTCTCCTCTCCATTCCCCCTCCCCCCGCTCTCTCTCCCTCCTACTCATCCCCACCTCCATTTCCCTTTCCACTACCCTGTTCCATCCTCTTAGGGAGTGAGTTGAGTGAACGAGTAAGGAACCGAGTAAGTGCACGCGCGTGAGTAGGGAGAAAAAGGGAGTCAGCTGATACACCCAAGACGCGTAAATATGACGAAGATAGCGACGATGATGCTGGCAGATGGGATGCCTTTGCGGGTTCTCTGGGAAAGAGGGGGGAGGGAGGGGGAGGAAGAGGAGGAGAGGGAGGGAGAGGGGGAGGAGAGGAGGAGAGGGGGAGGAAGAGGAGGAGGAGGGAGTAGGAGCAGGTGAAGGTGGAGGGGGAGGAAGAGGTGGTGGGAGGAGGAAGAGGAAGAACAAGAGAATGAGAGGAAGAGGGGGGTAGCGAGGATGCGGGTAAGGGATAACATGAATGACACTGATGATGATGAAGATAACATTGTCTTATCCCCGTAACATTAATGAGGGTTGAGTGTTGTTGGCGAAGTTTGTAATGAAAAGAAGATGGACGATGATAAGTATTGATGCAGTAATTAGGAAGACTTAACAACACCGGTGTTAACATTCTAAATCATTTCAGTGATGGCACTAATACTTTAAACGATAATAAAACGTGGTACTAGAAACCACCGTAGACTTAACGATCTTTAATGCCTCGTATAGTAGCGATAATGGCTACATTGACACGGAATAGCAACAACAATGGTGGGTCGGCGCCACCCCCCACACACACACACACCACCCCCCGCGAACAATGGGGGCTGGAGCGCGAAAATTTCCTCTTGTCACAACTCGACCAACATTCGCGCCGTCAAACTCGGGTATTGTTTGAAACCCCTTCAAGAATAATGGAAGAAAAATCTCTTATCGTGAGAGGGTGGTGAGGGAGGGGAGGGAGGGAGGACGGAAGGGGAAGGAAGTATTGGAAGTGGGGAGGGAAGGAGGAAGGGGTGAGGGAGAAGAAAGTTTGGAAGTGGGGAGGGAGGGAAGGAAGGAAGGAAAAAGGAGGAGTATTGGAAGGGGGATAAGGAGAGAGGAGTTGGTGGCAGTGGGGATGTTGGGAGGGGAATGAGTTTTGGAAGAAAGGGAGGGAGAGGGTTCTTTGGAAGGGGAGGAAGAGAGGAAAGAGCGTTGGAAGAGGGGAGAGAGGGAGGAGGAAGTATCATGAGGGAGGGAGGGGTGAGTGTTAGAAAGAGGGGAGAAATGAGTGAAAATTGGAAGGAGGGAGAGAAAGAGAAAGAAATGAATATTGGAAAGGAAAAGGAAAGGAGAAAATTAGAGTTGCAAAGCAGAGAGAAAGACCGAGCATTGGAAGAAAAGAGGAAGCAGGAAATACTAGAATTAGGGAAGAGATGAACGAAATTTGGAAGAAGCGTTCGAAGCGAGAGGGAAAAAAGGGAAGGAAGGATTAATAACACGTAAGGCATTTTATCTCCGTGTGTCTTGTGATAAAACCGAACGACGTTAAGTGTATAGAGAGATAAGTGTTTGTTGACGTGGCATTTTAAGTAAGTATCGGATTTTAACTTGGGGTTATGGTTCTCTGATGAGTGGGAGGGGAGGGGAGGGGGCTAGTGATGGGGTGGGGGAGGGGGAGGGAGAGTTTGTATGGGGTAGGGGGAGGGGGGAGGGGGGGGTGCTGGTGGTATGTGGAGGCTCGTGATAGATGAGTTACCAACACCGGACACTGGTCATTGTCGCGGTGGTATTGGGCGTGGCGGGGGTCCCTCTCTCACGCTCATGCACTTGCTCTTTCTCTTTTCTCTCTCCTCCCTCTCGTCTATCCTTCCCTCTTCTCTTCTCCTCTCTCTCTCTTCTCCTTCTTTTTCTCCCTTCTCTCTCTCTCCTCTCTCTCTCCTCTCTCTCCTCCTCTCTCTCTCCTCTCTCTCTCTCTTCCTCTCCTCTCTCTCTCCTCTTCTCCCTTTCTCTTCTCTCCTCTCCTCTCCTCTCTCTCTCTCTCTCTATCTCTCCTCTCTCTCTCCTCTCTCTTCTCTCTTTCCTCTGTCTCTCTTGTACCAACACACATACTCGGAAACCTCGGCCACCCTCGTCCTCAAACACTCGCCCTCGAACACCCGGACTTCTCACTCGTGGAAAGTAGCACTCTCCTGGCGCGGCGCGATGGCTCTCGAGAGGTGTCAGCAAAGAATCTCTCGAGCCACGTAGACTTGTTTGAGAACGACACTGTATTTGCTCAGCATGGTGTCAGTAGAGTGTGGTATTGTGACACTGACATGTGTGATAAGTCTGCAATATTTGAAATCGAGGTGGATTTTTTTGTTTATAAGTTAAGGGGGAATAACTGCAAGAACTTGTTAGTCTGTTTTTTTTTTTTCGGGGAGAGGAGAGAGAGAGAGAGAGAGAGAAGAGAGAGAGAGAGAGAGAGAGAGAGAGAGAGAGAGAGAGAGAGAGAGAGAGAGAGGAGAGAGAGAATTGAGGGGAAATAACTGCAAAAAAGTCAGTCAGTCAATTTAAACATGCACACGTTCACATATTTATCCATGCGTTTTATCACGAGTCAGCGAGTATGACGTTCTTTGTGCATGCATGTGTCTTGCGTGCTGGTTGTCAACAAAGAGTAAACTTATCTCTTAAATTACAAAGAGATAGATTTCCAGTATCCAACAGCACCGCATAAGCACAGCATTGTTCAGCAGCATGACCAGACGAAGCTATTCATTGGCCTTGGGGGAGTGCTTGGTCAACCGCAGCTCCCAGAGAACTGTGGCAAAGGTGTTACAGTAGCATGGTTTTGTGTCGTCGGTGTGACAGTAATGTGTGTGTGTGGGGGGGGGGGGATGGCTGGCTGTAATGGCTTATGCAGCGGGGGGCGGGAGGGAATGCTCGCGGTCTTTTCGCTCGCCGCCGTTCTTTCTCTTTCTCTTTATATTTCTCTTCCTCTCTCGTCTCTCTTTCTTTCTTTTCTATCTCGTTCTTTCTTTCTCTTTCTCTTTCTTTTTCCTTTCCTCTCTCTCTCTTTTTGCTCTCTTCTTTCTCTCTCTCCCTCTCTTCTTTCTCTTTCTTCTCTCTCATTCTTGGTTTTGTTCTCTCCTCACTCTCTTTTTTTCTGCCCTCACTTCTCTCGCTTTCCCCCTCCTGCTTTCTCTCCCTCTCTGTATGAGAGAGAGGAAGAGAGAGAGAGAGAGGGAGAGAGAGAGAGAGAGGAGGGAGTACTGTAAAGGCCTGTCACAGTCGTTCAATTTATCTCGAATCAGTGCAATGTATTTCCCATGGCGGTTAGTTAAGCCCGGTGTTTGTAATGACCGAAACCCGCTCCAGTTTTCGGCTTTCCCTCGTCGGGTTTTGTCCCATTTCACGAAACTTCCTGTCTTGTGCAGTAATGGTGAAGTTTCGTCGAGTTGATGTGTCTCGTCTTTGGGTTTACCACTTGGGGGCAGCGGTTGGCCGGCGGTCGAGGTGCTCTGGCGCTCCCTGGGAACTTCTGTTTATCTTTTTCTTTCTTTCTCTTTCTCTTTTCTTCCGCTTCTCTCTCCTCTCTCTCTCTCTCTCTCTCTCTCTCTCTCTCTCTCTCTCTCTCTCTCTCTCTCTCTCTCTCTCTCTCTCTCTCATTCTCTCTCTCTCTTCTCTCTCTCTCTCACTCTCTCTCTCTCATTCTCTCTCTCCCCTCTCTCCTCTCTCTCTCTCTCTCTCTCTCTCTCTCTCTGTCTCCTCTTTTCCCTTTCTCACCCTCTTTCTCCATTCTCCACTCTCTCCCCCTCTTTCTCCTTTCTCGCCCTCTCTCCCCTCTTTCTCCCTTTCTCCCCCTCTCTCTCCTTTCCTCCCCCTCTCTCCCCTCTCTCTCTCTTCCTCCCTCCCTCCCCTTTTTGTGTGTATGTGTGTGTGTGAGAGAGTCTCAGTCTCAATAACCTTATCAAAGTCAAAAGGTCTCTCCCTGACCGTCGCTCCATTCGTGTTGAGAATATTACCGTTCTCCGCTCTCCGTTCTCCGCTCTCCGTTCTCCGCTCTCCGTTCTCCGCTCTCCGTTCCCCGCTGAGGTTTGCAAAGTAGGTGAGCGCAAATCCGGCGCCTGAGGATGTGCATCGCGATTTGCTTGTGGTTCGCGGAGAGCAGCAGCGGCGAAGCCAGGTGGAGGAGCCGCAGCCGCCCTTGCTGTTGGGTGAACGGCGATCGTTATCAGGGTCTGATTTTCACGTTTCGTATCTTTTTTTTTTTTTTCTTTCTTTCCTTTTTCCTTTCTTTTGTTTGCCTTAGGTTTTCTCTTTCCCTCTCTCCAACCCTTCGCAAGTCTTTACCTCTTTTCGTTCTCTCCTTCCCTCCTCACCCTCCTCTTCTTTCTCTCTCTCCGTCCTCCTTTCCTCTCTCTCCCTCTCTCCCTCCTCCCTCATCATCTCCATCTCCATCTCTCACTTACATTCTTTACATCTCCTTATTCTTTTTTCTCTCTCCTTGTCCTTTTTTTCTCTCTCCCCTTGTCCCTTTTTTCTCTCTCCCTTGTCTCTTTTTTTCTCTCTCCCGCTCTTTCTTTTTGCTCGCACACCCGCCGCACTTGACACAAATCTCTGATGCACGAGACAGGTGGTGTGCTCGTGTGAACTGACCACCGTGCCGTCGAGTTCCGTGCGCGTGCGAGAGAGAGAGAGAGAGTATGTGTGTGTGTGTGTGTGAATGTACATGTATGTGTATGTGTATGTGTGTACATGCATTGTGTGTGTGTGTGTGTGTGTGTGTGTGTGTGTGTGTGTGTGTGTGTGTGTGTGTGTGTGTGTGTGTGTGTGTGTGTGTGTGTGTGCGTGTGCGTGTATATATGTGTATGCGTGTGTACATATGTGTATGCGCGTGTGTGTGGCTGTGAGAACCAGGTTACCAAGGCACTTCTGTCCGTCTGGTGATGCGCTGTTTTGGATTCGCCATCTCTTGCTTACGGGAGAAAACATTGCGCTCTTAATAAGGGTTTGTTTGGTATAGAGCTTGTGTGCTGGGGTGGTGGGGGGGTTGTGGCTTTGCGTTTTTATTTTTATTTATTTATTTGTTTATTTGTTTATTTTTGATAATAAATGTATTTTGTCGTGTGTACGAGCTATACCTTTTTTTGTTCTCTTCCTCCTTCTACTTCCTTCCTCCTTCCTCTGCCTCATTCACCCCTCTATTCCATCCTCTTTCTCCCTCCCCTCCTCTTCCTCCCATTCCTTCCTTCCTCTCCTCATCCTCCCCTTCCCCCCTACCCCTCCCGTTCTCCTTCCTCCTCCTTTCTCTTCACCCTCCTCCTCCTCATTTCCCCCTCCCCTAAGTCATCTTGGTGGGGAGGGGGAGGGGGAGGGGGTAGGAAGGGGATGCATATGTAGTGAAAGAAATGTAGGTTGGTGTCCATTTTGGTCGCGCTTCGGAGTAGGTTCTGTTGAAGCGCAAATGTTATTTGTTACACGTTACCCGTGGCAGTAGGAAGCGGTTGTTGTTTTTTGTTTTTTTTTTATTATTGTTATTATTTTATTGATATTGATATTATTTCCCGATTGTGAAGATGCGCGGTGTAGGATCATGAACATACCATTTTGAACAGGGATGGAGTTAGTTAAGTGTTGAATATACACACTCACTCTTACACGCGCACACACACACAAACACACACACGCACACACACACACACACACACACACACACACACACACACACACACACACACACACACACACACACACACACACACACACACACACACACACACACACACACACACACACACACACACACACACACACAACACACACACACACACACAACACACATTTACACACACACACATTCACTTACACACACGTACACTCATTCAATTACTCCCTCACACTCACACACGCTCGCATATACTCTTATCTATCTATCCATACAATATTTTCCCCGTAGCCTATTTCACATTCCCTACTGTAATCTCTATCAGCTGTATGCCGATAGCACTGATTAAAGGCCGATAGCAGAATGGACCAGCCTTCTTATCAGTCTTCCTGTATTAGTTTATACACCTTCATTGGCGTCGTGATTAAGATAAAGACTGAGATTTGTCATACATTTGATATTATCGTCATTGAAATTTGTCATAATCGTCATTGAGATTTGTCATAATCTCGTTGAGATTTGTCATAATCGTCATTGAGTCATAATCGTCATTGAGATTTGTCATAATCGTCATTGAGATTTGTCATAATCGTCATTGAGATTTGTCATAATCGTCATTGAGATTTGTCATAATCGTCATTGAGATTTGTCATTAGATTTGTCAGATTTTTGTCATTCGTCATTGAGATTTGTCATTATGACAAATCTCAATGACGATTATCTTCATTGAGATGTCATAATCTTCGTGAGATTTGTCATAATCGTCATTGAGATTTGTCATAATTGTCATTGAAATTTCTTATTACCGTCATTGAAATTTCTTATTACCGTCATTAAAGTTTATTATCATCGTCACTGAAATTTGTTATTACCGTCTTTGAGATTTCTTATAATCGTCATTGCTGTTCTTCGTTGTTGTTGCATTTGGGCAATTTTGCATTCGGTCTCCAGGGTCAGTAGTTTGTAGTTTGAAGTTAAGTCAATAGTAAGTAGTTAGTTAAATCAGTAGTAAGTAGTTAGTTAAATCATTAGTTAGTAGTTAGTTAAATCAGTAGTTAGTTATGTCAATAGTTAGTAGTTAGTTAAATCAGTAGTTAGTTATGTCAATAGTTAGTAGTTAGTTATGTTAGTAGTCATGTCAGTAGTTGGTCGTTATCTTATTCTCCATTAATAAATCTTCATTAATAAGCCGTGCGTAGGTGGGCCTTGAAATCCGACCCCGTTATCGTGCCGTCGAACCCCGTTAGTCTGACTCAGGATGTTTACAGTCATTACTCGAGACAAGACGAGTTTCCGGTGATACTAGGCTGGGGCTCCTCGGCTGAGACAGGCCAAGGGGGAAGGGGTAGATAGACGGACGGACGGATAGACAGATAGATAAAGAGAGAGAGAGGGAGGGAGAGAATGAATGAATGAATGAATGAATGTCTCCATCCTTCTCTACACGGCCTTCGATATCTCGTAATTTCCCCCATTTTTCTTTCCTTTTTTTCTCTCCTCTTCTTTCTTCTCTTTTTACCCCCCCCCCTCTTCTTTTTACCCCTCCTCCTCCTTCTTTCTCCTTCCCCCTTTCTCTTCTCCTTTCCTCTCTCCCTCTCCTCCCCCTCCTCTTCTTTCTCCTCCCCCTCCTCTTCTTTCTCCTCCCCCCTCTTCTGCTCCCTTCTTTCTCCTCCTGCTTTCTCCTCCCCCTCCTCTTCTTTTCTCCTCCCTCCTCTTCTCTTCTCCTCCTCCTCTCTTTCTTCTCCTCCTCCTCTTCTTTCTCCTCCTCTCCTCCTTCTTTCTCCCCCCTCCTCTTCTTTCTCCTCCTCCTCCTCCTCCTCCTCCTCCTCCTTCTTCGAACCCTTCTTCGTTACCTTCGCCTGGATGATGACGTCATTATGTCCTCGGAAACAGCCCAGTATACGTCAGCTGATTGGTCTTATTATGTTTTCTCTCCTCCTTGCTTCTCCCCCGTTTCTTGGTTATAC
>NW_020868329.1:264857-269857 GCF_003789085.1 Penaeus vannamei
AATTTAAAGATAGAAGGAACGACCTAGAGTTTCATGTAAGTCTTTCACGGGAATCAAACTTTAAAATCTCCCGGGCATTAACTCATGCAGGCGGCCGTAAATAACCTGTATTGACGTCTTCCCTCAAATTTGCAGCTTATAAATTTCAGAAGTTGTCGAATAAGTCCACTCTCTTCTGCTATTACTTATTCTTAAGCTCTTCTAAGCTCTCGTCGGCATACTAGTACTCTTGCATGTGTACATTGTGTGTGCACATGCTTGCATTTCCGCACACGAACTCCTGTTGAAAGAATTGCATTAAGTTCGTTTGTCTGCAACGTCACGGTAGAAGGATGTCGGGGTCATGTTTTGTACTTCCTGGCGTTAGGATGCAAATTGTATGCGTCTTGTTCCACTGCTTGGAGTTAGATAATGCGCCAGGGGGGGGGGTGAGGGGTGAGGAGGGAGAGGGAGAGGAGGAGGGAGAAGCCAGGGGAGAGAGATAGGGAGGAGGAAGAGGGAGAAGGGAGGGGAGATGAATAGGTGTAAAAAAACCCGCTGTACTCTTTTCCAGTGACTGTACTGACAGCAACTCTTTTCCTCTTCCTCAGCACCCCGAGTACTCCGAGGAGGAGCTCAACAAGCTGTACAGCCTGTTCTGCAGGTACGCCACGCCCAACACCAAGAAGGGCCACATCTCGCTGGACAGCTTCAAGAAGCTCCTCGAGGCCCTGCAGCTCACCCAGACGCACTTGGAGGCCAAGGAGACGTACGACAAGGCAGCCAAGGACGGCAAGCTCTCCCTCGACGAGTTCATGAAGCTTGTGAAGGACCTCGAGTCGAAAACCGGGAAGATCAACCTCGACGTAAGTATTAAAGGCGCCGTCGTGAAGGGCGGGCTTTAAAACCGGCCTGGGTTCGGGTCGAGATTAAAGGGCTTGGTTCGAACCGATAAAAAAGAGAAAGAGAAAAAAATAATTGTAATAATCTTTCGCAGCATATATTAGACGATCGTTGGTGAGATACGTTGGTTGGTATCGATAGACATGAATATGTAACGAAGATTATTATGTGAAAGGATAATAGCTTCTTGGCTTCTGGTTCAGTGACACTAATAGCATGCTTTCCCCGCCCTCTCTGCAGCTGGTGATCAAGCTGGCGGCGCAGGAGGAGGTTGACGTGGACAACGTGGGCGTGGGCGGCGCCAAGAGGTTCTTCGAGGCCAAGGCGCGCATCCTCGAAGTAGGAGACGCTGCCTACCGGGCCTTCGAGGACAAGAAGAGAGAGGAGGAGGAGAGGAAGAGGAGACAGGAGGAGTTCAAGAAGAAGAGGGAGCAGTTCCAGCAGGCGGCGTAAGGATCAAGAGAAACGCGCGGGAGATAATGAGTGAAATCGCGAGCATGTCGGTCACACACACAGGCCACAAGACACACAAACCCGTACCGTGTAGAATATCAACATCTCTAACAAAAGCGAAACAGGAAGACATATTGTAAGGATTTAAACCCAGCTTCGAAGAGTCAGTTAAAGGATCTAAGTCAGTGATGTATTCAGTAGCGTTAGGAGCATCTGGAAGGAGATTCACTCGGAAACTTACCTCAGCTGAATGGTCCGATGTAACTTAGTAATGGCAGTAAATATACAGCTTTGACATATCCGCTCCTAGGGTTAGAGTATCTGTACATATCCTTCAAGAGAGATATGTAAAGAAAAAAAAATGGTTCATTTCTCGTAGGCCGAAGGAATGCGTGCTGTAGTTGAATGAGCTCAGAGCAGTTAGGCTTACATCCACTAGTACAATCTGCTCTAGCATAAGAGACAGAGGAACCCAAAATCAAAAACAGTTCTGGATCGCTCTGCATCGGATTCTTTCCTTGCTTTTATTTGCCCTTCATAACATACCAACAAGGGTGAATTCGCTGTCATTTCATTGTAACTAACTCATCTTAGTTGTAGTTCTCACCAGCACGACTGTTCCGCTGACACTAAATGAATACACTAGGATAGTTTAAAACTACATGATGTTAGGTTTAGAAACTTGATCATTTTGATATAGTCCCCCCTTTTTATTATTATTTCTTCATCTCTCTCCCTCTCCCCCCCATCTTACCTATCGTAACTAGTCTTCTTGTTATTTTTAAACATCTGCGCGTCATTATTCAGCCAATTCATCTTCCATTGTGTTTTACAAGATAAGCGAGTCGACAGACCAGCAACAAAAGCACATGTACATAAGAGATTGAACCATGTGTTTGGGGATGCACGTCTCTGTTAATTAACGCTCCTTGTAATGGTATTTTCCTTTGCCAAAAATTGTCTGGGGGTTAATGTTATGTTTTCAGTAAATATAATGTGCTTAATTTTCTTTTTCTTCAATGGGGTGTGATTTTTTTTTATGAAGGAGTGATCCATTTCGAGGAAAAAATACAAGAGACTTGCATTTCTTGTGGTTCGTAATTTTTTCTTTGTCAATAATCATTATTAAACTTGATATAAAGTCAGTATTCAGTAGATGTGAGTGCAGTATTACTGTCTAATAATTCTGTATTTAACACTAGTTTATGTCTGGATATCCATAGAAGTACTTTGGAAAAGGAAAATATTTTGTCGTTTACTAAACACAGAAAAAAATATTATTTTATAGCTTTCCCTCAAATAAGAGAGAAAAGCATACCATATAAATTATTTATATCTCCATAAGGAAAATGAAAGTTATTATCATTTTATCGTTATTATGATTGTGATCACATGATACTTGGAAGGACCACAATTTAGCCTTTATTAAGATTGTAAGAGGAGTACTTGATCTAGATTTTTAATAAAATCAACCTTTTTTTGGTGGAGTCTTATTAGTTTAATACATGTCAGCACTTGATTGTATTTGCGTGATTTGTGATAAAATGATTCCACGTAAGATGGTGTTTTGGTTTCATCCTTTGAATGAGAAAACGGGGAAAGAGGTAAAAAGTCGGAAAAAAAAATTCATCCCATGATAGTTTCAGTCTTTGAGACGAGAGAAAACGAACGAGTTTTTTCTAAGAGACTGAGAAATAAAATAAATTGAGTGGTTTTATTTAAAAGGAGATGAGGAATCATGAAAAAATCCTTTAAAACGAAAAGCTTAAAATAAAAATAAAAAAGAAGGTTATAGATATAAAAGTGTTATCGATGTAATAAGGAAAGTGGCTCAACTAATGTAAAATATTCCAAGATGTTTATAGTGTACAAGAATAAGATATTTGTTTTTGTATAAGAATGGTTGAAGGTTGTACAATACTGTTTCTTAATTCTTGGCAATATGATCACATGCAGTTCTTGTTAGAAATCAGTATTAGGTTCTTGTTTAAAAGTTCGATGACCTTTTGTCACAATACTTCTTAAGTTGTGTTTGCAAGATACCTGTATGTTCCTCCTCCTCCTCGCTCCTTCCCCCTCCCCTCCACCTCTCTCCCTTCCCCCTCCCCTCCACCTCTCTCCTTCCCCCTCCCCTCCACCTCTCTCCCTTCCCCCTCCCTCCACCTCTTCTCCCTTCTCCCTCCCCTCCACCTCTCACCCTTCGCTTCCTTCACACTCCCCTCCACCTCTCTCCTTCCCCTCCCCTCCACCTCTCACCCTTCTCCCTCCCCTCCACCTCTCTTCCCTTCCCCCTCCCTCCACCTCTCTCCTTTCTCCCCTCCCCTCTCACCCTTCTCCTCCCTCCTCCTCCTCCTTCCCCCCTCCACCTCTCTCCCTTCCCCTCCCTCCACCTCTCACCCTTCCCTCCCCTCCACCTCTCTCCCTTCCCCCTCCCTCCACCTCTCTCCTTCTCCCTCCCCTCCACCTCTCATCCTTCTCCCTCCCCTCCTCCTCGCTCCTTCCCCTCCCTCTCTCTCCCTTCTCCCTCCCTCCACCTCTCTCCCTCCTCCCTCTCCTCCCCTCTCTCCTCTCCCTCCCCTCCACCTCTCTCCCTTCTCCCTCCCTCCCTCTCCCCCCCTCTCCCTCTCTCCCTTCCCCTCCCCTCCACCTCTCTCCCTTCTCCCTCCCCTCCTCTCTCCCCCCTCCCTCCACCTCTCTCACCTCTCCCTCCCTCTCTCCCCCCCTCCACCTCTCTCCCTTCCCCCTCCCCTCCACCTCTCTCCTTCCCCCTCCCTCCACCTCTCTCCCCTTCCCCCCCCTCCACCTCTCACCCTTCTCCCTCCCTCCACCTCTCTCCCTTCCCCCTCCCTCCCCTCTCTCCCCTCTCACCCTCTCTCCGCCTTCTCCCTCCCCTCCACCTCTCACCCTTCTCCCTCCCCTCCACCTCTCACCCTTCCCCCTCCCCTCCACCTTTCTCCCTTTTCTCTCCCCACCTCACCCCTTCTCTCACTCCCCCTCTCACCCTTCTCTCTCCCCCTCTCACCCCTTCTCTCACCCCCTCTCATCCCCACCCTCACTCCCCCTCTCACCCCCACCCTCACTCCCCCTCTCACCCCCACCCTCACTCCCCCTCTCACCCCCCTCACTCCCCTCTCACCCCCTCACTCCCCTCTCACCCCCACCCCTCACTTCCCCTCTCACCCCCACCCCTCACTCCGTCACTCCCCCTCTCACCCCCACCCCTCACTCTCAAAATCTTCCTTCTCTCACCCCACCTCTCACTCCCTTTCACTTCGACCTCTCCCTCTCACCCTTACCTTTCATACCATCTCCTTACGCGCCTACCTCTCCCCCCCCCCCCCCCGTTTCAACAAGCTCTTTACTCTATAATTCTCTTAAAAAAAGGTCATCCAGGGCAGCCAACTTGACCTTTTGTGTCGATCGCCTGACATTTCGGGCAGTAAAAATGTCACTTTTTTCTCCACTTAGTCGCTGCCGTTTCTATAAATGGCTGAAGAGTGTAATCGTGCGTGAAGTCTTTAGCTCCGAATTCCCGAGTGGAATTTCGATCCAGGATTCAGGTAGATGCATTTTTTTTTTTTTTTTGGGGCCCATGACTTGTCCCTCTTTCGCCCCCCCCCCCCTCTCTCTCTCTCTCTCTCTCTCTCCTCTCTCTCTCTCTCTCT
>NW_020868329.1:284857-287357 GCF_003789085.1 Penaeus vannamei
TTCCCCCTCCCCCTTCCCCTCCCTTCCCCCCCCCTCCCCTTCCCCTTCCCCTCCTCTTCCTCACCATGATCGAGCTTGACGTGGTCTGCCGAGTTCTGAGCCATGCATCGCGTCCTGATCTCCTCGCCATTGGCCGCCAGCCCCATCAGGAGTTCGAAGCCCAAGCAGGTGCCCCACAGAGGGAACACGTCGCCGCCCTTGTTCATCTGCACAGCCGTCTGGAAAGAGAGAAAGGTCTTTATCTATATATATTTCTATCTATATATATATATTTTTCTATCTATCTACCTATATATTTTCTATATATCTATTATCTTATATATATTTTCTTCTATATATATTTTATATCTATCTATCTATCTCTATCTATCTATATATTTTCTGTCTATCTATCTATCTATCTATATGCTCTATCTATCTATATATTTTCTATCTATCTATCTGCCTATTTTCTTCTTCTTCTTTTAATCTTAGGTTTTCCTTTTTTATCGTAGGTCTTCCTTCCCTGTTAGGTAGAATCTGTTAATTTTTGCATAAGAGTACACCCTCCAGTTTTTAGAACGTGCTTTGTGGGAATCATCATAATCCAGTCATTAATCTATCACAAACTAATATCAACCCATAATTGCATCACAATCCTCTTTCGGAATCACAATCAATGCTCCACCAGACCACGACCGCTAAATCAGACAACGAGAGAAGCTATGTCGATGCTTTTCTCATTATCCCTCTGGCATATCAGCGCCGAGGTATCGCGTGGCTCAGAAAAACAAAAGAAAAACGGTGGGCGCGTGTTGCTGCGTTCGAAAATAAACGCGCGAACTTGTGATGAGCTTTGTAAGGACTTTGGGATATTTTGTTGGGTTCTGTGCGTCTGACGGAAAAGGGGAGAGGGAGAGAGGGGGTGAGGGGGAGGGGAAAGGAGGTGGAGATGGAGGTGGAGGAGGGAGAGGAGGAGAGGGGAGAGGGAGAAGGAGAGGGAAAGGGAGAGGAGAAAGAAGAAGAGAAAGAGAAGAGAGAGAAGAGAGAGAGAGAGAGAGAGAGAGAGAGAGAGAGAGAGAGAGAGAGAGAGAGAGAGAGAGAGAGAGAGAGAGAGAGAGAGAGAGAGAGAGAGAGAGAGAGAGAGAGAGAGAGAGAGAGAGAGAGAGAGAGAGAGAGAGAGAGAGAGAGAGAGAGAGAGAGAGAGAGAGAGAGAGAGAGAGAGGAGAGAGAGAGAGAGAGAGAGAGAGGGAAAGGGAGAGGAGAGAGACGGGGAGGGAGAGGGAAAGAGAAAGAGAGAAATAAAGTGAGACGGGGAGCTAGAGAGAAGGAGAGAACAAAGAGAGGGGGGGGGAGAAAAGAAAGCGAAAGAGAGAAGAGAAAAACTGAAAGAGAGGGAAACAAAAAAATGAAAGAAGGAAAAGAAAACAAAAGAAATCCTTACGTCATATATGAGTTTGCCGGCTCGTCCGAATCCGCTGGTTTGGTCGATGGCTACGTCTCCGCCAGGGAAGAGCACTCTGCAAACAGGAAAAAAATGGATCACAAAAAATAGAAAATAATCAATTTAAAATCTGAATCTCGTCATCCGCGAAAAGTCATGCGCAATCTAACTATTCTTATTAGCGAATGAGATCCTGAAAAAGAACAAGTACCTCACAACCGCCATGAGTCAGAGACCGAAAATGAGTCAGGCAGAAAAAATCAATTGGCAACATCAGGATGCAACAGACGACGCCGTAAATAGGTCAGGTAAGACATCGATAAGTTCAGGAAACACGACAGTGAGTCACCCAAAGTCACAAGAGATCAGGAGCAGAAACAATGAATCGGTCAGTGCACACATTCATGCACAAATACATGCACGCACGCACGCACACACACAAGCGCGCGTTCACACACACACACACATGCACGCACACAGACACACGAACACACACAAATTTAATTCGAAATATATTTTCAAAACTGGATTGATTTTGCTGGATTAGCTCTCGGTACTTCCTGTGATTTTTTTTTTACGTGACACTCACAGATTAAGATAATCTTTTATTGGTGTCTTTTCATATATACACTATTCTCATTAGTTGAATTGATTACGCTGAGTTCACTCAAGGCTCAATCAAGGAAAGGCAGACAGGCGCTTACTCACCCGTTGATGGATGACAGGAGACGCTCGTAGTATTCTTGGTCTTGGTTGACTCTGCAGGAAGAAGAGTTTCTTGAATCAGGGTTAAATCAGGGACTTGAAGCGAGGAGGAGATACAAACGGCTCTAGGCAGAGACAGTCATGGCTGCAGCGACCACAATTAGCATCATGTGATACAGAATTCTCACGCATATTGTTCATTTCCTTGATCTTTCTGATTCTACAAAACGCAGCGCAAGGCAGTGACAGCAGCGCCGTTTCGAAAAGAGTCTGACTTACAGGATGGGGACGACCCTGGCGCCGGCGGCCTCCACGAACTTCACGTACGAGGCGGCGATGTAGGTCTTCGGCGACTCCGTCGGGGTCGAGGAC
>NW_020868329.1:307357-324857 GCF_003789085.1 Penaeus vannamei
TGCAGAACTGAGCAAGGACAAGACAGAAATATCAATCACAAAGTCTGTCCATGCACACCAGACTGAGAGAAATCTGAACTCTCCTCAGAATTCCCACAGTCAAGAAGGGGCTCAAGCTGAACCAGCCAAACCAGCTGCCCCCACTTCTAAAGGCCTTAAACCCCTGCAAAGGGGAGGCGTGAAGCGACGAAGGGTGGAAACTGACTCTGAAGAAGAGTCAGAACACACCCCAAGTCGACTAACACGGTTTAAGGTACCAAAAAAAAAAAAATGAAGACTTCGACAATGCCTACCAACTGGTTAGGGCATTGGAGAAGAAAAGGAACGTCAGACTCTCTGTAAAGATGAGGACATGATTATTGTCCCCAAAGACAAAACCACCCTGAACTTCCTGCAGGAAATCAAGGTGCTAAAAGACGGGAGAAAAGTGAGTATCTCACCACTGACCTCCCAAGAGAAAAAGACCAAGATGGTGCTACTTGGTTTTCCACTAGGGTTCGACGTGGAGGTGATCACGTCTCTCCCACAAGTGTCGGAGGCTTCCCGCATGACCAAAGGGAAGTCTCCAACCAGGCAAGTCCTGGTTATCCTCAAGGGAGCCCCAATCACCACCCTTGATCTGGGTAACTGGGGCTCCTACAAGCTCAGGACATATGTGCCAGAGCCCTTGAGGTGCTTTACGTGCCAGAAATTTGGGCATCACCAGGCCAACTGCAAGGCCAAAGCCAAATGTGGTGTATGCAGCGAGGCACATGAAACAGAAGTGTATATCAAGGCACACAAAGATGGCCAGAAGGACACAACAGCCAAGTGTCCAAACTGTACCAAGAAACATCTTGCCTGGAGCCTGGCTTGCTCTGTCAGGAAACAGGCAGTCATTAAAAAGCAGGAGCAAGTCAAAAAGCGTCCTGACTTTGTCCCAGCGCCCCCAGGCACCTTAGTCTGGGGACAAAATAAAAGAGAAAAGACTCTCCAACCTCCTAAGAGGAAGGAGTCGCCCCCACAGCCAAAACCGGATACCTCTAACAGAGAGGAATTCCCCAAGCTTGCTAGTGGCAAAACAACAAAAAAGAACCAAAGGGAAAAAGGTTCAAAGACCACAGCAAAGGTTCCCCTAGTAGAGGATAATCTTTTCTTTGACGAGAAAGATATGACTCTCCTGTTGAGTGCTGTAGTTTCTGCAGTAGCAACAGCCTTGGGGAGGACCAGTGAGAAGGCGGAGAGAGCAGTGCAGGTCGCCATGACGGCTATGACCCAAACTGTTGCAGCTCTGAAGGGAAGGAAGCTAGAAGCCTCCAAACCGAAAAAGAGCAGCACTCCCCTCCCTAAATCCTCGGATGGCAGGCTAGCTTCGGGAGAAGCATCACGTGAAACCCCAGCTAGTCTGTCAGGACTGGCTGAAACTGTGCAGAAGCCCCCACTGCAGGCCGAGTCTGTGCAGCCAAAGTATGGTCCCTTGACCCGAGGTGGCACTTCCAACCAAGGCTCTACACCTCTCGGTAGACCCTTAACCGGAGTGTCTCCCTTAGAGGAAGTTGTACAGTCCTCAATCAACGAGGATCTATATTTATCAGATGCCACCAGCACTGGGGCATCTGAAGCCGAAGCAAGTGACTGAGTAACCATCATGGCACACAATCTAAGCATTCTGCAATGGAATATCTGCAGCTATAAAAGCAAGAACTCCTTTCTCCAGTCAATAGTGCGAGCAAGGAGCATTGACGTCGTCATGCTCCAGGAGACACTAACTATGGGATCTGTGTGCTTCTCAGGATATCATGCCTTCACCACTCCAAACCTGGATGGTGCTAGAGGCCTGATGACCATGGTAAAAGAAGCAATCCCGTGCTCCTTAATAGCCAACCCGCTGCACTGTGGAGACGGTGTTGAATCTCTTGCTGTTGAGATTCAGCTACCTGGGGGCCCTATAAAAAATATATAATATTTATAGCAAACCACTGTGTGAGAGCTTAGATTTAAACCATGTCTGTGCTACCGCAGCACAAGACCGAGTGATCATAGGGGGAGACTTCAATGCACACATAGCCATGCTGAATCCCCGCAAAAGGCCGAACGCGGCAGGCATTCACATAGCAGAAGTGCTTGAGACGTTCCCTGAGATCGCTCTTCTCAACACCAAAGAACCAACGCATGTGAAGGGAGGGGTCCTAGACCTCATCTTTGCCACTGCAACAATGGTGGAGAGAATTCGGTGGTGTGTCGATGATATGGTTACTAGTGATAACTACGGCATAGTCACCACACTAATGGATGCAGGTCCAGCCCAAAGACCACATCACATTCCTAAATGGAAAACAGACAAGGCCAACTGGTTTGCCTTTCAGGAAGGCTTGGCTCGATGTCTGAAAGATAATGAACCCAACAATAATGAAAATGTGGATGTGCTAGAGGCAAGGCTAATCTAGGCCATAAATCAGGCAGCCTCACAAACCATCCCCAAAACTCGCCCATGGTCCAGAACTCACAAAGACGCCTGGTACTATAATGACAAGATCAAAGAGGTCAACCACAGGGTTAATATGTGCAGAAAAAGCTTCCAACGGCAAAGATCTCCCGACAATCTGGCCCTGTTGAGGGAAGCTGTCGTGGATGCCAAGGAAACTGCCAACAGAGTAAGGCAGGAAAAATGGCTGGAATGGTGCCAGACTTTTGGACACCAGACCAGCCTTACAGAGTTGTGGAAACGGGTCAGGCAAGCGACAAGCCGCCAAGCCCCGAAATGCACTCATGATCCTCAATCAGAGGCTAACAGATTGGTGCTTGAGTTCTCAGCCAGAACCAGCACCAACAATCTGCTTCCAATGATGAGAGAAAAACAACAAAACTTAAATCCAGAAAGACTTGCTCTCATAAGAGACAAGGCACTCGAAGCTGATGACACGGATGCCTTGTTCTCTCTTAGGGAACTAAGAAAATCATACAAAACCAGCTCTGGATCAGCACCGGGATCTGATGGGATCTCCCATTCCATCATTTCGCATTTAGGCTTTGCAGGAGAACTTGCATTCTAGCAGGTTATCAACAAATCCTGGCAAACTGCCACGGTGCCCCAGAGCTGGAAACAAGCCACAATAGTTCCCATCCCAAAACCAAAGGAGCCTGGCAAGTACCATCCCATCTCTCTTCTCAGCTGCCTGGGTAAAACAACTGAGAAGGTGGTATTCACAGGCTCCGATGAAGACGGGTCCACCTCATGAACACTGCACGGTTCACAAGGGGTAAGAGCACTGCTCACAGCATTTCCACACTCTTAAGCACAATCTGCACCTCGCCCGCCGTGGTTGTCTTCCTTGACCTGGAGAAGGCTTTTGAACTGGCAAGCCCGCTTGCCATTCAAGAGACCCTAATCCACAAAGGAGTCAAAGGCAGAATCTTGGCCTGGATAGCTATTTTTAAAATAGGTCAGCAAATGACAGATTTCAAGGCCACCTCTCACAGCACATGCCACTTGAAAATGGAATTCCTCAGGGAGGGGTTCTTAGTCCAGCCCTATTTAATACCCTCATGTCCAACATACTCGACATTCACCTGCCAGAGGGATGCAAGATCATCTCTTATGTAGATGACTTGGGAATCATAGCCTCTGGCAATCACTGCCTAACTAGAGCTCAGCGTTGTCTGAACCTGGTGTCTGAAGAGTGTTGTAGGACGGGTTTAAAAATAACGGCAGCAAAATCCAAAGCAATGGCTCTGAGAACTAATGTCAGAAACAAAAAACTCACTGTACAGGGTATGGATCTGGAATGGGTGAAGGACTATCTTCACCTTGGTGTATGGATAGGGCACACTCACTTTCAAAAAGGAGATCCAATACCTGCTTGACAGAACCAAGGAAAGACTGTCAGTCATGAAAGTCATGACAGGGAGACACATAGGGAGCAGGCACAAAAGTACTAAGATCATTCTATGTACATGCTGTCCGTCTTATTATTGACTATGCATTTGTCGCCCTCATTGCTTCCAGTACACATTAAAGAAAAACTGGAAACAATACAAAACGAAGCAGCCAGGATAATTCTTGGTGCACCTAAGTGGACAAAGGTCATCAACCTCCTCATGGAAGCTGATTTACCGTCCATGGACACCAGAATTGATCTAATGGCAGCATAATTTCTTTCCAAGGTCCTGCAGGCACCCAGAAACTCCTAACTAAGACAAAGAGTTCTCAGACGCCTACAACAAGATTACCAGTTGTTTGCGGACAATTCCTGGCTCACACATACAGCCAGAGTTTTGATACGCTTTCAGCTAAAAGAATCATTGCTTGCCAAGGGCATAGACTCCCCTCACCCTGATTACAAAGAACCCCCGCCGTGGGCAAACGAAATTATTGAATTCTCAATTCAAAATCTCACAATGAGAAAAGATCAATATTCCATGCCTAGCCTAAAGGCACAAGCACAAAGGGTCATTGTTCAAATAACTCCTCCGGGTAGCATAACATAATACACGGACGGATCCGTGGATCCAATAAACCATACTGCAGGCGCCGGCTTTGCAACAAAGGATACCACAGCATCCATTAGGGTCACTGACAATGCCTCAACACTTCAAGCTGAAACGGTTGCGATCATGGAAGCCCTAACACACGCGTCCCAAAGGGCAGGACACGTTGTCATTCACACATATTCAAGAGCAACTATTGACAGCTTACAGCATAGCATGCCCCCAGACAACATCTACCTCTTGACAACAGTGCTAACCATAGCCCAAAGAATCCTCAGTCAGGATAGAAGAATCATCATATACTGGGTCCCAAGCCACATAGCCATAGAAGGGAACGAGCTTGCTGATAAACTAGCTGGAAAGGGCAGGGGTATGCCCCCATCCTCCATGATCGTTAAACCCAGCCGAAGGGGACTAAGCCAAAGTACCAAAGCTGTAGCGTGTGCGGTCCTCCGGGGAGCACATAGAGAAAATATCACAAAATCGCTCGCTACTAAGTGGTACTCAGATGCTTCAGGCTATGAGCCACTGGCCCTTCCTCCAAACACAAAAAGAGGTACCGGTCATACTATTCAGACTAAGACTAGGTTACCAATGTGCTTGGCAAATTATTGACAATGAAACTGCCAGGTTATGCAAACACTGCGGCTGCGGCCTAACGCCACCCTGTTACATTACTTGCAGAATTGTGTACACACAATTTTTGAGGCAGGTACCACCCACCACAGCCGCCGGGCTGGTAAAAAGGGTCTGCAACATGCTTACCTCGTGGCAGCTGGATCGCTTGTTCGCAATTCAGCCACCGCGATAAGCATGCAGTTCAAAGAAAACATCTGAGTTAACTAGAAATGGTTAACACAGGCCGGGCCACTCCACAGAAAAGGCCCGGGCGAAGCATGACTTCGCAAATCTAACTGAACTGAACTGAATTTTTCTCTCATGAATTTGACGATCTATGAATTAATTGGCGTCTTTTCCAATTTTAACTGATGACCTTCGTCACGTAAATGAATAAAACAAGCATTCGATTTTCTGGCGTATCTGACATCACGTCTATGTTTATTATTTTTCTGCCGGTTTCGCCTATGTAAAATTTCTGGCAATCCTTGCAAGGAATCGTGTAAATACCTGGAGAGGTATCAAGGGCACTGCTGGTTATATTATGCCTAATCAAAGTATTGCGCAACGTGTTCGGGTATGTAAAAACGATGTCAATGCCAGCTCCTTTAAACATACGGCGTTTTTCATCGAGGGACAGGTTGCAAGGAATAATTAAGAGGTTTATGGCACTGTCCTGTTGCATGTTACGGGAATGATTATAAAATTTCCATTTCGCAGATGAATGTGCCTGATTTAAGAAAAACGAGGATATCCAAATTTTGAAAATGCCTCAACTACAGAACTTTGCAGCAAGAGTAGCACTAGGAAAATAAATAAATATGACCACATCACCTCACATATCAGCAAACTAAAATGGCTAAAAGTACAACAGTGATCCAGCAACAGTGAACTTGGATGCGAGTAAGTGGTGATTCCGTGCCGTGAAAAACTCCCCCTCCCTAACTGAAGTTACGGGGCCATCTCTCAAGCTGAAAAATATATATATATATATAATATAATTTATCTATATATATATATGTGTGTGTGTGTGTGTGTGTTGCCGCCTGTGTGTGTGTGTGTGTGTTTGTGTGTAGACTAGATAGACAGAGATGTATATTCTACTATATATGATATTATTATTATATTCTATATTATATAGTATAATATGTATACATATGGTATACATAAGTATACATGACATTATGTATATATAACATATATATATACAGGTATATATTGTACATTATTACATATGTATTATACATATTAGTAATACACACACACACACACACACACACACACACACGAACACCCACCACACACACACACACACACACACCACACACACACACACATATATATAATGTAGATATATATATATATATATTATTATATAATAATATATGATGTATAGTGAGGTATGCATTTTGTATATCATATACATGTTAATAATATATATTATAGATAGTATATATATATATCTATATTATTATACATTATATATATACATAGGTGTATGCATATATATACATATACTATATANCTTCTACCTAATTCTTTCGTCTTATCCAAACCCCTGGGTATTACTCGACTATTCTTTCCTTTACCTATTCTCTCCATCTATCCAACCCCTGCTGTATTATCAACTATTCTCTTCCTTACTATTCTTTCGTCTATCCATGCCCCCCTGGGTATTCACCTATTTCTTCCTTTTACCTATTCTTTCGTTCATCCAACCTCCCTAGGTAATTATCGCCTATTTCTCTTCCTTTACTAATTTTCGGTGCTATCCAACCCCTGGTATTATCACCTAATTCCTCTTCCCTTTACCTATTTATTCCGTCTTATCCACCCCTGCGGTTTATCACCATTCTCTTCCTTTACCTATCTTCGTATATCCAACCCTGGTATATCACCCTATTCTCTCCTTACTATTCTTCCGTCTATCCACCCCCTGGTGTTATCACCTATTCTTTTCCTTTACCTATTCTTCCGTCTATCCAACCCTGTGTTATCAACCTATTCTCTTCCTTTACCTATTCTTCCGTCTATCCAACCCCTGGTATTATCACCTATTCTCTTCCTTTACCTATTCTTTCGTCTATCCAACCCCTGGTATTATCACCTATTCTCTTCCTTTACCTATTCTTTCGTCTATCCAACCCCTGTATTATCACCTATCTTCCTTTACCTTTTCTCATCTATCCCCCCTGTATTACACCTATTTTCTTCCTTAACCTATTCTTCGTCTTATCCAAAACCCCTGGTATTATCACCTATTCTCTTCCTTTACCTATTTTTCGTCTATCCAACCCCTGTATTATCACCTATTCTCTTCCTTACCTATTCTTTCGTCTATCCAACCCTGGTATTATCACCTATTCTTCTCCTAGGTATTCCTATTCAACTTATTCTCTTCCTTTACCTATTCTTTCGTCTATCCAACCCCTGGTATTATCACCTATTCTCTTCCTTTACCTATTCTTCCGTCTATCCAACCCCTGGTATATCACCTATTCTCTTCCTTTACCTATTCTTTCGTCTATCCAACCCCTGGTTATTATCACTTATTTCTCTTCCTTTTACCTATTCTTTCGTCTATCCAACCCCTGGTATTATCACTATCTTCTTCCTTTACCTTATCTTTCGTCTATCCAACCCCTGTATTATCACTTATTTCTTCTCTATCCCCTTATGCCTATCTTCTTCGTCTATCCAACTCCTGGATATTATCACCCTATTCTCTTCCTTTTACTATTCTTTTCGTCTATTCCAACCCCTGGTATTATCACCTATTCTCTTCTCTTTACTCTATTCTTCCGTCTATCCAACCCCTGTATTATCACCTTTCTCTTCCTTTACCTATTCTTTCGTTCTATCCAGCCCCTGGGTATATCACCTGTTCGTCTATCCAACCCCATTATTATCACTATTTCTCCTCCTTTACCTATTCTTCGTTCTATCCAACCCCTGGTATTATCACCTATTCTCTTCCTTTACCTAATTCTTTTCGTCTATCCAACCCTGTGTATTATCACCTATTCTCTTCCTTTACCTATTCTTTCGTTTCTTATCCAACCCCTGGTATTATCACTTCTTCTCCTTTACCTATTTGTTTCGTTTTTCCAACCCTATTATCACTTATTCTCTTCCTTTACCTATTTCTTCCGTCTATCCCAACCCCTTTGGTATATCACCTATTTCTCTTCCTTTTACCTATTCCTTCGTCTATCCAACCCCTGCGTTTATCACCTTTCTCTTTTTTACCTATTCTTCCGTCTATCCAACCCCTGGTATTATCACCTATTTCCCTTCCTTTACCTATTTGTTTCGTCTATCCAACCCCTTGGTATTATCCACCTACTTCTTCCTTTACCTATTCTTTCGTCTATCCAGACCCCTGGATTATCACCTATTTCCTTCTTCCTGCCTTATTCTTTCGTCTATCCAGCCCCGGTATTATCACTTATTCTCTTTTTCCCTATTACCTATTCTTCCGGTCTATCCAAGCCCCTGGTTATTATTCACCTATTCTCTTCCTTTACCTGTTCTTCCGTCTTATCCAAACCCCTGCGGGTATTATCACTTATTCTCTTCTTTACCTATCTTCCGTCTATCCAACCCCCTCGGTATTATCACTTATTTCTCTTCATTTACCTATTCTTCCGTCTATCAACCCCCCGGATCAAACCCCTTATCTCACCTATTCTTTCTTGTACCTATCCTCACCGTTCTATCCACCCCTGGTATTATCACCATTCTCTTGCTTTACCTATTCTTTCGTCTATCCAGCCCCTGTATTATCACCTATTCTCTTCTTGACCTATTTTTTTCGTCTATCCAACCCCTGGTATTATCCACCTATTCTCTTCCCTTTACCTATTCTTCCGTTTATCCAACCCCTGGTATTATCACCTATTCTCTTCCTTTACTTTCTTTCGGTCTATCCAGCCCCTGGTATTATCACTATTCTCTTTCCTTGACCTATTTTTTTCGTCTATTCCAACCCCTGGTTATTATTCACCTATTCTCTTCCTTTTACCTATTTCTTCCGTCTATCCAACCCCTCTAGGTATTATCCTTATTTTCTCTTCATTTTACCTATTCTTCCGTCTATTCCAACCCCTGGTATTATCACCTATTCTCTTCATTTACCTATTCTTTCGTTCTATCCAATCCCGGTATTCTCACCTATTCTCTTCCTTTTGCCTTATTCTTTCCGTCTATCCCAACCCCTGCGTATTATCACCTATTCTCTTTCCTTTTACCTATTTCTTCCGTTCTATCCAACCCCTGGGTATTATCACCTATTCTCTCTTCCTTACCTATTCTTCCGTCTATCCAACCCTGGTATTATCACCTATATCTTCTTCCTTTACCTTTTCGTCTCCAAACCCCTGGTATTATCACTTATTCTCTTCATTTACCTATTCTTCCGTCTATCCAACCCCTGGTATTATCACCTATTCTCTTCCTTTACCTATTCTTTCGTCTATCCAATCCCTGGTATTCTCACCTATTCTCTTCCCTTTACCTATTCTCTTCCATCTATCCAAACCCCTGGGTATTATCACCTATTCCCTTCCTTTACCTATTCTTCCATCTATCCAACCCCCCTGGTATTATCACCTATTCCCTTCCTTTACCTATCTTCCGTCTATCCAATCCCTGGTATTATCCACCTTTCTCTTCCTTTACCTATTCTTCGTCTCTCCAATCCCTGGATTCTCACCTATTCTCTTCCTTTACCTATTCTTTCGTCTATCCAACCCCTGGTATTATCACTTATTCTCTTCATTTACCTATTCTTCCGTCTATCCAACCCCTGGTATTATCACCTATTCTCTTCCTTTACTTATTTTTTCGTCTATCCAACCCCTGGTATTATCACCTATTCTCTTCCTTTACCTATTCTTTCGTCTATCAACCCCTGTATCATCACTTATTCTCTCTTCTTACTATTCTTTCGTCTATCCAACCCCTGGTATTCACCTACATTTCTTCCTTTACCTATTCTTCCGTCTATCCAACCCCTGGTATTATCACCTATTCTCTTCCTTTACCTATTCTTCCGTCTATCCAACCCCTGGTATTATCACCTATTCTCTTCCTTTACCTATTCTTCGTCTATCCAGCCCCTGGTATTATCACTATTCCCTTCCTTTACCTATTTTTTCTATCCAAATCCCTGTATTATCACCTATTCTCTTCCTTTACCTATTCTTCCGTCTATCCAACCCCTGGTATTATCACCTATTCTCTTCCTTTACCTATTCTTTCGTCTATCCAACCCTGTATTATCACCTATTCTTCTTCTTACCTATTCTTTCGTCTATCCAACCCCTGGTATTATCACCTATTTCTCTTCCTTTGCTTATTCTTTCGTCTATCCAATCCCGGTTAATTATATCACCTATTCTCTCTTCTACTATTTCTTTCGTTCTATCCAACCCCTGGTATTATCACCTATTCTCTCTACCTATTATTTCGTCTATCCAAACTCCTGGTATTATCACCTATTCTCTTCCTTTACCTATTCTTTCGTCTATCCAACCCCTGGTATTATCACTAATCCCTTCCTTTACCTATTCTTCCGTCTATTCCAACCCCTGGTATTATCACCTATTCTCTTCCTTTGCTTATTTCTTTCGTCTATCCAATCCCTGGTATTATCACCTATTCTCTCTCTTACCTATTCTTTCGTCTATTCCCTGGTATTATCACCTATTCTCTCTTCTACCCTATTATTTCGTCTATCCAACTCCTGGTATTATCACCTATTCTCTTCCTTTACCTATTCTTTCGTCTATCCAACCCCTGGTATTATCACCTATTCTCTTCCTTTACCTATTCTTCCGTCTATCCAACCCCCTGGTATTATCACCTATTCTCTTCCTTTACCTATTTTTTCGTCTATCCAACCCCTGGTATTATCACTTATTCTCTCTTCTTACCTATTCTTTCGTCTATCCAATCCCTGGTATTATCACCTATTCTCTTTCTTTGCCTATTCTTCCGTCTATCCAACCCCTGGTATTGTCACCTATTCTCTTCCTTTACCTATTTTTTCGTCTATCCAATCCTGGTTTTTCATAGGTTTAAATCCTTTAATATTTCTATCTTTTGACCTTGTTCTCTTTTGGTTTATCTTCTTTTGGTCTTCTATCCTTCGGCTTTGTTCTTTATGTTCTTGGTCCTATTCTTAGCCCTCCTATTCTTTATCTCATCCTACGATCCTTCTTTATATCCTATTCTTGGTTCTATCTTCCTGTGGTCTTTCCTATCTATCCTTGGTCCTATCCTCAGGTCTCCTATTCTTGATTCTATCGGCGATTATGTCTTTATAT
Organism: Penaeus vannamei; assembly: GCF_003789085.1. Taxonomy (NCBI): domain Eukaryota; kingdom Metazoa; phylum Arthropoda; class Malacostraca; order Decapoda; family Penaeidae; genus Penaeus; species Penaeus vannamei. Next base: position 318,772 of record NW_020868329.1, read on the forward strand.
CCTCGTATTCTTGGTCCTATCCCTTGACTCTCTACTATCCTCTGAGTCCTCTCATCCTCTGCCTCTTCTGTCCTTTAATTCTATCGTGTAGTTCTTCTATCCTCTGTTTCTTCTATCCTTTAGTTCTATCCCCTGTCCCTTCTATCCTGTAGTTCTATCCTGTAGTTCTATCCCCTGTCCCTTCTATCCTGTAGTTTTTATATCCTGTTATTCTATCCCCTGTCCCTTCTATCCTGTAGGTCTTCTACCCTCTCTCCCTTCTATCCTGCAGGTCTTCTATCTTCTCTCCCTTCTATCCTCTGTCTCTTCTAGGTCTTCTATCCACGGTCGTTCTGTCCTTGGCCCTTCTATCCTCATCCTTCCAGTTTTGGTCCAGAGGGATGGATAGCCGTGCTGGTGTTGGCATCAAACGAGGTGTGTTTTTTTCTGGTCGTTTCTCTTTTCTTTCTTTTTTTTTATCTATCGATCTATCGGCCTATCATCTCTCTCTCTCTCTTTCTTCTCTCTCTCTCTCTCTCTCCTCGCTCTCTCTCTCTTTCTTCTCTCTCTCTCTCTCTCTCTCTTCTCTCTCTCTCTCTTTCTTCTCTCTCTCTTCTCTCTCCTCTCTCTCTCTCTCTCTCTCTCTCTCTCTCTCTCTCTCTCTCTCTCTCTCTCTCCTCTTCTCTCTCTCTCCTCTCTCTCTCTCTCTCTCTCTCTCTCTCTCTCTCCTCTCTCTCTCTCTCCCTCCCTCTCCTTTCTCCTCTCTCTCTCTTCTCTCCCTTTCTCCCTCTCTCTCTCTTCTCTCTTCCTTTCTCTCTCTCTTCTTCACTCATATATGCTTTGAAACTTTATACATGAGATTCATATAATTGATAGGCCTACACTTTGCTTTCTATATACTGGAGATACCAAATACATACACATCCATTTACAGTGACCTACATATGCCTGTATACATAATATATATTAACCAAAAAAAGGAAACGAAAAGCCAAGCCATAATCGAAGGAATAAATTATACATATATAGTTTCCGGCAAAAACATATGTATATGTTAATCCCTTAATCCCAAAAAACATCGATAAATAGATTGTGTGTGTTGTGTGTGTGTGTGTGTGTGTGTGTGTGTGTGTGTGTGTGTGGTGTGTGTGTGTGTGTGTGTGTGTGTGTGTGTGTGTGTGTGTGCTGTGTGCGTGCGTGCGTGTGTGTGTGCGTAAGTGTAAATGTGAGAAACAGCGTATATATATATATGTATGTAGGTTTCTCCCACAATCCTTATAGTGTTCTTACGAGGTGAAAAAAAAAAAATATGTACATATAAATCAAAAAATTCCACGTACATAATAAAACCAAAATCCTCATAGTTTTTACTGCGATGAGCTACACGGGAGAAGAAGGGTTGTCTCTGCCGGCACTAACGAGGCTGGGTGCCAGTTCTGGCTCTGCGGGGTCTAAGGCCCTTCTGGCACTGGCACTCGGGGGGGAGGGGGCTCTCGTGGGCGTTTCTAGCTCTCTCTGTCTGTCTGTCTGTTTGTCTGTTTGTCTCTGTGACTGAAAACTCTTTTCTCTCACTCTTTCTTTAATTTCTCTTTCTCTCTCTCTCTTCTGTCTGTCTGTCTGTCTCTCTCTCTCTCTCTCTCTCTCTCTCTCTCTCTCTTCTCTCTCTCTCTCTCTCTCTCTCTCTCTCTCTCTCTCTTCTCTCTCTCTCTCTCTCTACATACATATGTGTGTGTGTGTGCTGTGCATGTGTGTGTGTGTGTGTGTGTGTGTGTGTGTGTGTGTGTGTTTGTGTGTGTTGTGTGTGTGTGTGTGTTGTGTTACATATATATATATATTTATTTATTATTATTATATATATATATATATATATATATATATATATATATATATATATATATATATATACTGTAAACATATTTGCATAAATTGCTTAAAAACAAATACTTGTGCATATTTCCCTATCACATTTTGTCTTGTTTTCCTTACCCTTTTTTATCTGTTCCCCTTCCTTTCCCTTCTTTTCCCATCTCCCCTATTCATTCTTTTCGATGCTGTTTCTTTTTCCCTCTCATTTCTATTTTTTTTCTTGGGGGGGGGAGGGTGACGGGGGCTGAAAAAAAAGGGTTTTCTTTAGGATATTTCTCAAAAGAAATTCGGGGCAAGAAAATGCCATGGTGGACTTGGACGCGCGCCATCTGTTGGGAGGATCTGGAGGTCTCTTCTAAACCCTTTTTCCTGTGTTTCGTAATTGTGTCTATGTTTTATTTTATTTATTTTATTTTTTTGTATTTTTTTTTTTTTTTTTGGACCTATTTTTAATTTTGTTATTTTTTTTCCCTTTCTTAATTTTCCTTTTTTTATCACTGACTCTTTCTTTCTTTCTCTCTTTTTTTTTCTTTCTTTCTTTCTTTCTTTCTCTCTCTCTCTCTCTCTCTCTCTCTCTCTCTCTCTCTCTCTCTCTCTCTCCTCTCTCTCTCTCTCTCTCTCTCTCTCTCTCTCTCTCTCATCTCTATCTTAGTCTTAGTCCTAGTCCCTTTCATTTTTTCTCTCTGTCCCTTTCTTCCTCATTCTTTCTATCTATCCCTTATTCATTCTATATCCTATGCTTCCAAAAGAGTAGAGAAGAGAGAGATTAAATAAAAATGGCTGATTGTATTTCTCCCCATTTCTCAATTTCCTGTTATATATTTTTTCTATTAATTCAAACTTATCATGATGGCCATTATCAACTCTTCAACTGATTAATTGACATTCTTTTCTTTTTTTTGTAATATCAATCAGTATCGTCAACCATTTTTTTTTTTTTTGATAATGTTAATTTCAGTTTGAGTAATCACCGTAGCTAGCAATAACTACCATTATTTTCATCACCATAACAATGGTGTTTGTTTACACATTATTGCGATATCAGATTACCTTCTCTTAGTATGTGTGAATAATTTGTCACCGTAAGACTTCACTGAAATGCTAATTCATTATTATATCACCATAAGAAACATATTTGAATCGCACGATATTTTTTAAGAATATCACCATAACTCTTGAGATCTTGACAAGTTATTACTACAATAACAAAACCACTTCACTGCCATTGCTCACGTATGTATCAATATCACTCTAAATTTCCCTTAAGATAATTATATAGCATTATATTAACCACAATAATCCTATTGCCACAATGATCTTATACTTCTTTCTGTACACGTATACATAAAAATATTTCAAAGAGATTGTATACATATCTTTATATACTAGAATATACATTAGATAACATATGCACATGTTTAAACGAAAGTATCTAAAAAAAATAATAATAATAAATAAAACTGTATACACACACACACGTTTAAGCAAAAGTATACAGCAAACCCTGTATACACACACACCCCTACACTCTCTGTATACAAACATCCACCTATACACACGCACACACACCTGCACATACCCCTTCCAACCCATTCTTCCTTAAGGGTTCGTGTAAGAAAATGCGTCTACCTGCGCATGCCGTTCGCATAACTCCGCGACCTCCTCTAAATAAGAAGGGTTGCGTGATAGTGAAATTACAAACCGTTCCTTGTCCCCAACTGGGAAATAAATTGCGCAAAGATACAATTATCTTTTCTGGAGTTTTCTGCTTTGGATCTGGGGAGGGGTGGGGGAGGGAGGGAGGGAGGGATAGGGAGGGAGGGAGGGGAGGGAGGGAGAGGAGGGGAGGGAGGGAGGGAGGGAGGGAGGGAGGGAGGGAGGGAGGGAGGAGGGAGGGAGGGAGAGGGAGGGAGGGAGGGAGGATTTTGTGGAGGGAGGGGAGAGGGAGGGAGGGAGGGAGGGAGGGAGGAGGGAGGGAGGGAGAGGGAGAGAGGGGGAAGAGGAGAGGGGGGAGGGTTAGAGAGGGAGAGAAAGAGAGATTTGGGTAGAGAGGAGAGAGGGGAGGGAAGGGGGGAGGGAAGGAGAGAGAGAGAGAGAGAGAGAGAGAGAGAGAGAGAGAGAGAGAGAGAGAGAGAGAGAGAGGAGAGAGAGAGAGAGAGAGAGAGAGAGAGAGAGAGAGAGAGAGCAAGAGAGCGAGCGAAAGAGAGAGAGCGAGCGGAGCGAGTGAAAAGAGAGAGAAGAATAAAAGGACGATCAAGAAGAATAAGAATAAAGAAAGGGGGGAAGAGAAAGCGAAGGACGAAGGAGCTTTCCCGAAGGCCAAGGAAAGGAAAGACTGACGCATCTAGTATATAAGAAAGGGGAACATTCCAGAAGAAAAATGCTATTACCAGGAAAATTCTATCCCGCAAAATTATTGAAAGCAATTTTATGGGGTTTATATACGTTTTTTTTTTTTTTTTCATTCTCTCTCTCTCTCTGTTTCTTTTTCCCTCTATCTCTCTCTCTCTCTCTGTCTCTTTCTGTCTCTGTATCTCTCTGTCTGTCTCTTGTCTCTCTTCTCTCTCTCTTTCTCTTTCTCGCTCTCTGCCTCTCTCTGTCTCTCTCTCTTCTGTCTTTCTGTCTTCTCTCTTCTCTCTCTGTCTCTCTCTCTCTCTCTCCTCTCTCTCTCTCTCTCTCTCTCTCTCTCTCTCTCTCTCTCTTCTCTCTCTCTCTCTCTCTCTCTCTCTCTCTCTCTCTCTCTCTCTCTCTCTCTCTCTCTCTCTCTCTTGTCGTCCCTTTTCTATCTCTCACTATTTCTATCTATCTTCACTTGTCTTGTTTACTTTTTTCTTTTGTTGTTTTTCTTCTGTTTCTTTCTTATCTTCTTTTCTTTTCTTCTTTCTGTTTCTTTTTTCCTTTTTTTCTTGTTTTATTTTCATCTTCTCCTCTTTCCCTCTTTTTTTTTCTTCTCTTCTCTAGGACACGAGGTAATAAATGAGAGAGAATTTGATATGGAGTAAAAAAAAAAAAGAGGAAAAGAAAAAAAATAGTGATTTATGAAAGTTTAATTTTGGAGGTGGGGGGTGGGGGGGGCGCGAAGTAATAAATGAGAGAGAATTTGATATGGGTAAATAAAAAAGAAAGAAAGAAAAAAAAGAGAGTGATGTTTGTGAAAGTTCATTCGGTTTGCTAAATAGACAAGCGAAATTGAATTGGATCGGTGAGTGAAGAGAGGGAGAGGGAGGGGAGGGAGAGAGGGGAGAGGGAGAGGAGGGAGGTGAGAGAGGGAGAGAAGAGGGAGAGAGAGAGGGAGAGAGGGAGAGGGGAGGGAGAGAGGGAGAGGGAGAGGGAGAGGGAGGGAGTGAGANACGGGCCCTATCCCCTGTCACCTCTTTACCCCACCCCCCAAATCCCCACGGTTAATCCCCTTCTCCTCTTTACCTCCTCCTCCCCCCCACCTACTCAATTCCCCCACTCCTAATCCCTGTCTCCTCTTTTACCACCCCCCTCCCCCCTCCCACCTATCCACGTGCCCGCATCCACTTTTCGGCTATTCTGATTATCACTAATGTTCTTGGTCCTGAGTTCCCCTCGTTCACTCTTCCCCCACCCTGTCGCGAGACAACTTAACGGTTTACTACGTGGCACAGAAACTCTAAGGCGAGCACGGGGCGTTCTCAAGGGAGGAAGGGAGTTAGACATACAAAGAACTTCTCAAATAGTGCTGAGGAGGAAGGAGGGTAGGTTAGGGAGGGAGGGAGGGAGGGAGGGAGGGAGGGAGGAGGGAGGGAGGGAGGGAGGAGGAGGGAGGGAGGAGAGGAGGGAGGAGAGAGGTAGAGAGAGAAGAGAGAGAGAGAGAGAGAGAGAGAGAGAGAGAGAGAGAAGAGAGAGAGAGATGAGAGACAGAAGACAGAGAGAGAGAGAGAGAGAAAGAAAGAAGAGAGAAAGAGAAAAAAATCAAAAACAGACAAACAGAAACAGACAGACAGAAGAGCCAGAAAGACGGACAGATCCAGAGACAGAAACAGAGAGAGACACAAAGACGGGAATCCATAATGTCTTGGCCTCTTGAGCGTCTACAAACAGAAGACGGAGGGACGCCAGCCCGGAGAAACTACACACCGGAAAATTCCCCTTGAAAAGCCACAAAGAATATAGGATATTGGACATGCTTAAGAGGAGGATCTCGGCGTGAATTTTTATGTAGATTTTTATACTTCCTTTTCGAGGTAAACAGGATAGCAGCGACACCAGCGTTT
>NW_020868329.1:327357-332357 GCF_003789085.1 Penaeus vannamei
TGAGGATTGGGGGTGGGTGGGGGGGAGGAATAGGGGTCGGGTGGGGGATGGGCAGGGATGGGTGGGGATGGGGATGGGGATAGGGGATGGGAAGGGGGGGACGGGACGGGGATGGGAGGGGATGGGGAGGGGGTGGGGGGAGGGAAGGGGAGGGGGTTAGATTACGTAAAATGGAGAGAAAGGAAGAGTGATTCGTTAGTTGATTGTTCTTTGTGTTTTGGATTTGGTGGGATTGGCGGTCGTGGCAATAGTACTGGTGATAATGATGGTAATTAATGGTAATTAGAAGCACTTAGAGAGCGCATACCTCCGCCAAGGCAATAAGAATATTCACCCAAAGAATCACATCAAAATTTCCTCTCTCAAGTATACAAGTGACATTAGTAAACACGAAAGAAATAACAGCTGATACACTTCAGTATTAGTGAGAATAGATTCGATCATTTGGTTCTGATATACAAAACCAACATACCTGTACTGTGCTTGTGTTTATGTATGCATTAACCGAAGCAGTAGTTTAATATGCGGACCATTAGAGGTCTTGCAGCACATGGAGAGTGCAAGTTGGTAAAAGCTGCAGAATACACAGATCAGAACTCAGTATATATTGTCATTAGAATATACACATTATAGAAACTCCATAGAAATGAAACAATTAAATCAATAATTAAGAATCGCTCTCATCTTTCATGTAATAGAGGTAATGATGCAATAATATAAAATCTATATAAATATAAAAAATAATATAAATAATAAATAAATAATTATATAAAATAATATAAGTAAATAATGATGCAATGATATAAATAATAAATAGTATAAATATAAATAATTTTAAAAGATCCGAATCACATGGTAATTAATTTAGTCTCAAACACGCCTCTAGTAAGACCAAAAAAAAATCTATTCATAAATCGAACAAACGGTATCCGGATATCGCGGATTAACGGACTCTGGATTCGGTTAAGACATCCGCTGGTAAAGTTTTTTTTTTCAGGAAAATGTATTCATAACTTTATGAGTTATCCTGCTAACCAACTAACAAACAAACTAACTAACCAGCGCGACCGAAAACAACCTCCTTGACGAAGGTTATAACAGTAATAAGGAAAATAATGATAATAAGATAATAATGTAATAATAATAAACAAAAATAATGATGATAATTATGATAACATTAATAATGATGATGATAATAATGATAAAGTATTCATGATAATGATAATGATATGAAGAAGAAGAAATAAGGAAGGAGGAAGAAAAAAGAAAGAAAGAAAGAAAGAAAGAAAGAAAGAAAAATAGAAGAAGAAGAAGAAATCTGGGTGTAAACAAAAAAAAAAAGAAAAGACAAAAAGAAGAAAAGGAAAGGGGGAGAAGGAGAAGAAGAAGAAGAAGGAAAGAAAGAAAGAAGGAAAGAAGAAGAAGAAGACGAACAAACGCAAGAACAAGAAAAAATAAGATTAAGCACAAGAAACGAAAAAGAAAAATCACTCGGAGAACGAGAACCCAAAATAGGAAATGGAAAGACTAAGAAGAAGAAGACGAAGAAACGGAAAAGAAGGGAACTGAAGGAGAAAGTTATGATAAAAGAGAAGTGATTTAATTAAATAAGTTTCTTGATCTTTTATCGTTTGCAATCTCAACTTGCAGCAAGAAGTATGCGTCAGAAGGAGCTTGAATACGAGAAAAATATGATCAAAAGAAGGAAGGAAAGATGGAGAAGAAGAAGAGAAGAAGATGATGATGAAGGAGGATGAGAAGGAGAAGGAGAAGAAGGAGAAGGAGACGAAGAAAATGATGATGCAGAAGGAGAAGGAGAAGAAGAGGAAGAAGGAGGAGGAGAAGAAACAGAAGAAGAAATAAGAGACGATGATGATGAAGAAGGACAAGGAGAAGAAGAAGGAAGAGACGAAGAAGGAGAAGGAGGAGAAGAAATAGAAGAAGGAGAGGGAGAAAAAAAGAAGAAGATAAAGAAGGAGAAGAAGATGAAGAAGGAAAAGAAGGAGAAGGAAAAGATGAAGAAGGAGAAAGAGGAGGAGAAGAAACAGAAGAAAAAGAAGAAAATGTGATCAAAAGAAGGAAGAAAAGATGTTGAAGACGAAGGAGAAGAAGAAGGAGATGGAAGAAGAGAAGAAACAGCAGAAGAAGACACAGAAGAAAAGAAGATAATGTGATCAAAAGAAGAAAAAATAAGTTCAAAATAAGAAAAACAAAAGATAAAGATACATAATAATAATAATAATAATAATAATAATAATAATAATAATAATAATAATAATAATAATAATAATAATAATAATAATAATAATAAGCAAAAAGAAAAGAAAAGAAAAGAGACAACGGGAAAAATAATAATAGAATAACAAAAACAAAAAAATAAATAGATTAAAAAAAACTACAAAAACTAAAAAAAATAAAAAAAAAAAAAAAAAATTAAGGGGAACTCTATACCGAAATCAGCACAAACTTCAGTCCTCAACTTCCTATATGAGTTCGTAACTTTTCCGCGGGCTATTGTCGGGTAGAATTCATTTATCCCTTACTTTAATATGCAGAACACAAGTTTAAGTGGCAGAGGGGGAACAAATGCAATTATGGGTTCATCGAAAATCAAGATCAGGGAAGCGTTTTTGTAAAGCCATATGGTTTGATAAATGTAAAAGTCTTGGTGTATTTGGGTGTGTATGGGTAAGGATATGGATGTTGGTAGGTGGAGGCTTGTGGGTGGTTAAATAGAGGGGTAAGGAAGGGATGTCATGTGTGCAGACGCAGAGGTATATATAAGCAAAGTGAGACACGTACTTTTTCTCTTTCCGTTTTTCTTTCTTCTCTTCTCTCTGTCTCTGTCTGTCTCTGTCTCTGTCTCTGTCTCTGTCTCTGTCTCTGTCTCTGTCTCTGTCTCTCTCTCTCTCTCTCTCTCTCTCTCTCTCTCTCTCTCTCTCTCTCTCTCTCTCTCTCTCTCTCTCTCTCTCTCTCTCCTCTCTTCTCTCTCTCCCTCCCTCCCTCTTCTCTCTCTCTCTCTCTCTCTCACACACACACACACACACACACAAACACCTTCACTCACTCCTACGACCCCAGTTTACAGTATACTCCCACGAGAAATGGTCCCCCCGGAATTCAATAAGTTCCGTGCAAGAGCCATCATCTGACGGGAAGTATTACCTCTGACAAATCTCTTAATCCTGGCCCTCTTCTCTCGCTGTCGCCATCTATCGTCTCAAACGGGTGACATTTGCCGTTGTTATATCTTTTTTTTTTTAGCGATATATTTCCCCCCGGGCGTCAACTACAAGCTAGTCGTTAAAGGCTTTGTTTTAACCAACTGTTTATGTGTGTGTGTGAGAGGGGTATTGCAACGGAAGGCTCTAGTCCTGCAGGTTTTTCGCTTATGGGTGTTTTCCATTCCTTCCTTTTCTTCTGCAGTCCTCGTCGACTTGTAAATTCTCTTGCTCTGTGCTTTCTTCTCCTCTTCGTCTCTTCCTCAACTTCGCATCGCATTCTTCTGTTCTCGTTTCTCTTAACACTTTCCTCCTCCTTCTCCTCTTTCCTCCCCTTCCATTCATACTCTCCTGCCTCCTCTCCGCTTCTCCTTACTTTCCACTATCTAAGTCTATACCCCTTCCTTCACACTCCTCCTGTCTCTCTCTTTCCCTCATATCCTTCTCGACTCCCTCCTCTCAACCTCATCACCTCTATCCTCCTTCCCCTCACCTCGTCGTTCTCCTCACTCCTCCTCTCTCCTTCCCCTCATCCTCGCCTCCTTCCTCTTCACCTCCTCGTCCTCTTCCTCTCACTCCTTCTCACCCTCCTTCCCTCACCTCCTCCTTCGTCCTTCCCCTCACCTCCTCCTCGTCCTCCACTCACCTCTCCCGTCCTCCTTCCTCTTACCCTTCTTCTCGTCCTCTTCTCTCACCTTTTCTCGACCCTTTCCGCTCCTTTGCCCATTCCGACCCTCCTACCTCTCTTCACACTTCCTCCCCGACCCCTATATCTTCCCTTCGTCCTGCTTGACCTTTCAAAATCCCCCCTCCCATTTCCCTCTCACCCCCCCCCCCTTCCCCTCTCACCCTCCCTACCCTACCCCCGCCCCCTCTCCCCTACCACCCAACCCCCTCCTCACCCCTACCCGCACCCCCTCCCTCACCCTACCCACCCCTCCCTCACCTACCCCTACCCCGCACCCCCACCCTCACCTCACCCAAAATACCTTTTCACAGGAAAGCGAGACCGTTCCAGCTGAATAGTATAGTCTGCCATAACCCCAGATGTTTATTTCCTAACTACCTCCAACGACCCAACAGCTATCATGTGTTGTTCGTATTTTTCACGGATTTCACAGAAGCTAAACACAGGTCAACCGTCAACGTATTGCAGGCCAAGCTTTATGTAATTGTTTCGTACCATTCCGTCGCCCTTGTTGAGTTATGGAGCAGCCGAGAAACCCCTTTTAACCCGAAAGATTGGAGGCTCTATGACACTCGACCTCATTCATATTTTCTGCTGTGTGGGTCTGCATAGTGCTTTTTCTTTTTTCTCTGTCTCTCTCTTCGTCTTGTCTGTATGATTCTCTTTGGTTTTTTCTTTTCCTTTCTTTCTTTCCATCTCTTCATGGGTCTGTTCTGTTTCTCTTTTTTCTTTCTTCTTCTCCTCTCTCACTCCCCCCCCCCTCTCTCTCTCTCTTCTCTCTCTCCTCTCTCTCTCTCTCTCTCTCTCTCTCTCTCCACCACACACACACACACACACACACTCATTCTCATCTCACTCTCCACTCTGTCTCTTTCTGTCTCTGTCTGTCTCGCTCGCTGTCTCGCTGTCGTCGCTCTCGCCTGTCATCCTCCTCCTTCTCTCTCTCTCTCTCTCTCTCTCTCTCTCCTGTCTCTCTCTCCTCTCTCTCTCTCTCTCTCTGTCTCTCTCCCTCCTTCCTCCTCCTTCCCTCCTGACTCCCCCCCTCTCTCTCTCTTCTCTCCTCTCTCTTCTCTCTCTCCTCCCTCGTCTCC
>NW_020868329.1:344857-347357 GCF_003789085.1 Penaeus vannamei
AACCCGCCGTTCATAACCCGCCGTTTCATTAACCCGCCGTCATAACCCCGCCGTTCATAACCCGCGTTCATAACCGCCGTTCATAACCCGCCGTTCACCCGCCGTTCATAACCCGCCGTTCATTAACCGCCGTTCATTTCATAACCCGCGTTCATAACCCGCCGTTCTTAACCCGCCGTTCAATAAACCCGCCGTTCATAACCCGCCGTTCATAACCGCCGTTCATAACCCCGTTATTAACCCGGTTCATAACCCGCCGTTCATAACCCGCCGTTCATAACCCGCTTCAGGGGCGGAGACAAGACGCAGGAGCCGCCGCCGTTAATCCTCTTAGGACGCTGGACGTTCGCGTTTAGAGTTGAAATCCCGCTCGCCCTCCGACGCGGTCCTTCGCTGTATTAATGTTGTCATTAGGGCCAGGCGTGTTTGGGGGGGGGGGGGGAGAGGGGGAGAGGGGGGGGGGGAGGGGGAGAGGGGGAGGGGATGGGGGAGAGGGAGAGGGAGGTGGGAGGAAAAAGAGAGGGGAGGGGGGAGGGAGGGAGGGGGAGGGAGAGGGAGGGAGGAATAGAAGGGGAGGAAAAGAGAGGGTAGGGAGAGGGAGGAGGGAGGAGAGGGAGGGAATAGAGAAGGAGAGGGAGAGGGACGAGGAGAGAGGATAAGGGATGGAGGGAAGGGGAGGGGGGAAATAGGATTGGGAGAGGGGAGAGCAAGAAAAGGGAAGGGGGAATAAGGAGAGTAAGAGGTCAGAATAAGAAAGGAAGAAGGGAATAAATGGAGGAAGGAAGAGGTTGGAGAGGGGAGAGAAATAGAAAGGGGAGGGATAGTTGGGGAACGGGAAGCAGTGAGGATAGAGAGAGGTTGGAACAAGTAAGTAAGAGTGGAAGGGACACAGCAAGAAGGATAGGACAGCAAGAATAAAGTAAAAAAGAAAAGAAAAGAAAAAGAAAAGGAAGAGGATAGAATAACAAGAAAAGTGGAAGGAAGTGAGAGGGGAAGGGACACAGTAAGAAGGATAGGACAGCAAGAATAAAGTAAAAAAGAAGGAAGAAGGAAAGGAAGGATAGAATGACGAAGATGAGAAGAGGAAATCTGCAGGAGCAAAAGAAGCAAGAAAAGGAAACCGAACCAAGTAACCTGAACGAAAGGAGGGAGAAGAAAGAATGAAAAGAAGAACAGAATTAGGAAGCAAGGAGTGGGTGGGGGAGGGGGGAGGAGGACCGCCCAAACCCCTCAAGAGGAGACCAAGAGGAAGCAGGAGCAAAGGAAGGAAGAAAAGGAAACCGAGCCAAGTAACCTGAACGAAAGGAGGGAGAAGAAGAATGAAAAGAAGAACAGAATTAGGAAGCAAAGGGGTAGGAGAGGACCGCCCAAACCCCTCAAGAGGAGACCAAAGGGAAGCAGATCCATAACCCGGCGGCAGGAAGGCAAAAGACCTGTGGCTAATTGAGATAAACTCTCAACAGGAGAGAAAGGCACGCGCATAAATCCCCACTTTGGTACACAAAAATGCACACAGATACACTTATACAAATATATGTGAGGGTGTGTGTGAGTGTGTGTAAGTGTGTGTATCTCTGTGTGTGCTTGTGTGGGCATATATACATACATACATATATATATTATATATATATATATATATATATATATATATATATATATATATATATATATATAAAATGATATATATATATATATATATATATATATAATATATATATATATATATATATATATATATATATATATATATATATATATATATATATATATATATATATATATATATATATATATATATCTATATATATATAATATATATATATATATATAATATCTATATATATATATATATCTATCTATCTATCTATCTATCTATCTATCTATCTATCTATCTATCTATCTATCTATCTATCTATCTATATATATATATATATTATATATATATATATATATATATATATATATATATATATATATACGATATATATATCTATATTATATATATATATATATATATATATATATATATATTATATATATATATATATATATATATATATATATATATATATATATATATTATATATATATATATATATATATATATATATATATATATATTATATATATATATATATATATATATATTATATATATATATATATTATATATATATATATATATATATATAATATATATATATATATATATATATATATATATATATACATATCCTCGTCCATTCAGTGTATGCGATGGCGGTTTGAAGGCCCCGTCGGTCGTCTAGGATATCACCTTTACTTAGTATCACTACCGAGGGAACATAACACTAATCTAGTGATAAGATGAACATAACTCTGCGGGTGATAGCCACTTACACGGATATATTAGAGGTATAATGCAGTCTTCGCTGGGTTAGACTCCCCCCCCCCTACCCCCTACCCCTTTTCCCCTCCCGTCCCCTCCCCTCCTATACCTACCCCCCCTTGCATGGCCGCAG
>NW_020868329.1:362357-369857 GCF_003789085.1 Penaeus vannamei
ACTTCTCATGCACCGAGCAGCTCCTAAGATCTATCTGTCATGCATCCCAAACACGGGTTCTTGTGGCAGATGCATGCACTTTAGAGAGAGAATATTATCTTTGTCATTTGCATGCGATGATACATAGATAGTTCAGCTTCTTATGAATGGCATCTGTAATTTTGCATTTATATATTCATATACGTTTGTTGACTGTGGGGAGAGAAGGAGAAAAGAGGGGAAGAGAGGGAAAGGGAAGGAGAAAAGGAAGAAGATAGAAAGGGAGGAAGGTATTTTCTTTTATTAAGATAAGTAGGGAGAAGAAGATGATTTTGATGAGAAGAAGAAACAATTTACGTTTGTTGAATGTGGGAAGTTTTTTTTTTTTTTTTTTTTTTTTTTTTTTTTTTTTTATTAAGGTAAGTAGGGAGAAGAAAATGATTTTGATGAGAAGGAGAAACAAAAGTCTGGAAAGTTGATTATTCTTAAGAGGATAAGACGGAGATGCGGTTAGATGGGGAAGCCTTAGATATATATCATTTTGATGAAACGAGAGGAAAGACTTCGCTCAATTTCTGGAAAGGCACGATATCAAGCCTGGCATTCCATTATATTATATTCAAGATTCATGTTTCAAACGGTCTAGAATATTCATATGGAGGAAAATGAATATGAAATATGTACGAGAGCGAGAGAGCGAGAGAGAGAGAGAGAGAGAGAGAGAGAGAGAGAGAGAGAGAGAGAGAGAGAGAGAGAGGAGAGAGAGAGGGAGGGAGAAGAGGGATAAGTGGAAACAAGAGAGAGAGAGAGAGAGAGAGAGAGAGAGAGAAGAGAGAGAGAGAGAGAGAGAGAGAAGAGAGAGAGAGAGAGAGAGAGAGAGAGAGTTAAAGAGATAGATAGATAGATTAGAGCGCGCCGAGCGAGAGTGAGAGATTCGGAGAGACCCGCGAGAGCAGAGACGAGAGAGGACCGATCACGACACGCACATCCGAGATCTGTCTACGACGATCTCTCGCATCGAAGAGTAGAGAAGGAAGATCTCGTACATGAAGAGGCTCGAGATCTATCGATGCATCGATCAATCGATACTCGAAGCTCCACACACTCAGGAGAATGAAGTATCGGGGATCTCTCGAGAGAGTAGCTCATCTCTCGTTAAGTTTGTTATTCTAGTTGACCGAGCGCCGCCGGCAGGAGCAAGCCGGAAAAGAGGATGGAATGGGAGTGTGATGGGATAGAGTGGGAAAGCTTGGGCGCGCAGCAAGTGCGCAGGAGTGCGACGCCGCGCACACGCGACCTACAACTACCGCGGGGGTGGAGGTCCAGACACTTCCAGAGACCACCCCAGACACCAGGTCTATCAAGGGGTATATGATGGGAAGCTTAGGCCTCAGTGAGGAGATTTGATCGAGGATACTTTGAGTAAAAAGTTGGCTTGCATATAAATGAGTAAAGCGATTTTTTGTATTTTTATTTTTGATATGGTATTATCTGTATGATACCTATTTTATAATTAGATGATGATAAATAATAGTGAAGAATCCGATAGTGGCTCGGGAATGGGCAGGAGCGGGCGAGGGACGACGGGCGGGGAGAGTCCGTAGGGATGAGTAGGTGATAAGCAAAAAGAATGAAAAAGAAAGAAGTAAACTGCTAAGAAGAAGTAATACGAGACGAGTATGTCTGGCGACGAGCACGAGGCGACTTCAGGCGGCCGCCCGCCGTCTTTCGGTAGATCATCTCGTTACAGAAGTACAGAAAGAGACGTACGATGAGACGACGTTCTTCTCTCGGATAGGACGCAGGAAGAAATCAGAGGGAATACCTAACGGAAATCAACAACAATAAATGACTACTTTGATTGAATAACCCATTGCATACGTCTTCGAACTCAAAATGAGTATATCGCGTAAGGCGATCGAGTGCCAGAAGGCTAGACCTCAATCTATATATATGCATAATCTTAATTATCTATCTCTTCCTCTTCATCTAGGAGTGCAAATCCTAATATTCTAGACCCGCGAGTACCTATGCAACCCTAATCTCCAATCATATTAATCATTATTATACATTTTATTTTAACACAAACGGTAATTCCGCCAGGAAATCTATTTGACTATATCGGTGCCTTTCCAAGAAATTTATGAGCACTGCAAGGTGCATCTAAAAGGCGTACATTACTATCATAGATAGATAATATATGGTTATTAAGGCTTCCCCATCTAGAAATTAACGCAAACTCTCCATCTATTTATACCTAGCTTAGACGTAAATTTCACAGAGTCAACATAATTCTTCAGACGCTACATATTGCTGTATTGGCATAGCGTATCTCACCTGTCGTCGATCAACAAACAATACTATCGTTAAATTATCATTCTACCCTCACTTATCTATTACATATATATAACAACTTTCACTTCATATCGCCTAGCTGTAGTCATTAGGTTATTTCTTATTTTCCTTTCCACACTATCTCTCTTTCTATTAATTTAGAATAATCTTTCTCATATCTATATATATCTTTTCCTTTCTCCTTCCTTTCTCATCTTCCTTCTTTTCTACCTCCGAATCAATTATATTATTACTAGATCCTATCTCTACCCACTCAACCTACTCTCAATGCATCTACATGTATATACTTTTACCTATTCTAGTATAGCATGTCAAACCCATACTATCGCACATACACATAAACCCAGCACAGACACACACACCGCACAGACACACACACACACTACACAACTCGACAATCTAGTTCCACACACGACACAGCCGCACAACACACACACAACACACACACACACACACCACACAACACACACGAACTATCATTCACAATATATATATATTTAATATATATAATATATAATAATATTATATTTATATTATATATAAATGTTATATATGTATATATATGTATATATACAATATACATATACATACATACATACATACATAGCATACATATAATATAATATATAGTATATTATATATTATATATAATATATATTTATATATAGTATATATATATAATATATATTAATATATATATATATATATTATATAGTAATATACATAATCACATAAATATGTATACTATATATATATATATATATATTATATATATATATATATATATATATATATATATATAATATTATATATATAATATATATATGTATATATAATATATAAATATAATAAATATATATTATATATTATATATATATACATGTAGAGAGAGAGAGAGAGTGCGATGTGTGTATGTGTGTGTGGCGTGTATGTGTGTTATTGTGTGTGTACAGTATATATTATCACTTTTTAATTAAAAGCGTGAAGTGAAAAGGAGGACGCTAAGAGGATCGCTTCACGTGAATAGCAATTACATGACTTGATTTTCGAAAACTATTCTTTTATGTCGCGCAGATCAAACGGCCATAAATCCCTGTTATGGAGGATTGGCATTGGCAGAATGAATCCGGACATTAATAATCGCAGTTACATAATGCAAACTATTCTTTACTTACTTTCATGGACATCGGCGTGTAGGTTTTAGACATGCACGTTGTTGTTTTAAAACGATAGGCTGTAAGCTGGTTCGTGGTTATGTTGGTGTAATGATAAATTCATTTTTGGGTTTGGATTTGTGTAGAGGGTTCTCATTCTTTGTGTGGATTAATACACACAACACACACACACACACACACACACACCACACACACACACACACACACACAACACATATATATATATATATATTATATATATATAATTATATATATATTATATATTTTATATATATAATATACATATACACACACATACGAGTAAATACAAACACAAAAACACACAAGACAAAGCCATAACAATACCAACAAAGACAAACACACACACACGCATACAATACATACAAACACACACAAACATACACATACCACACACACACACACAAACCAAACACGCAAACACAAAAATCCACACACAACACACACACACAAACATCCACCTCCCTCCCATTAAAAACATAAACAAACATACTCCTCCCATAAAAATTACAGAGACAAACGTAAACAAACACACCCTACTACCACCAAAAACCACCAAACAAAACAAACCAACAAACACACCAACGTATAAAAACACCCTTTCCCAACTTGCCTCTCACACAGGTCTCCCAACGCCCCTCGCCCGGTCCACGCTCCCCCGCGGCGACGAGTAACGGGGATAACGGGCGGCGAGTAACCGGGCCGGCGAGTAACGGGCGGCGAGTAAAACGGGCGGCGAGAATAACGGGCGGGCGAGTAACGGGCGGCGAGTAACGTAGTAACGGCGGCGAGTAAAGTAAGGGCGGCGAGTACGGGCGACGAGTAGTAAGTAACGGGCGGCGAGTAACGGGCGGCGAGTAACGGGCGGCGGAGTAAGCGGGGCGAGTAAACGAAGAGCGGCGAGTAACCGAGCAACGAGTAACGGGCGGCGAGTAAAACGAAGTATCGAGTAACAGAGGGCGGCGAGTGTAACGAGCAACGAGTAAACGAGAGCGACGAAGTAACGAATAAGGAGCAACGAGCGAGACGACGAGCGACGAGCAACGAGCAACGAGCACGATAAACGAGCGGCGAGTAACGGCAACGAGTAAACGAGCGACGAGTAACGAATAAGCGAGCAACGAGCAACGAGCGACGAGCGACGAAGCACGAGCGACGAGCAACGAGCGAACGAGCGACGAGTAACGAATAAGGAGCAACGAGCAACGAGCGACGAGCGACGAGTAACGAATAAGGAGCAAACGAGCAACGAGCGACGAGCGACGAGCAACGAGCGACGAGCAACGAGCGACGAGTAACGAGCGGCGAGTAACGAGCAACGAGCGACGAGCGACGAGTAACGAATAAGGAGCAACGAGCAACGAGCGACGAGCGACGAGCAACGAGCGACGAGCAACGGAGCGACGAGCGGACGAGTAACGAATAAGAGCAACGAGCGACGAGCGACGAGCGACGAGCGACGAGCGACGAGTAACGAGCAACGAGCAACGAGCGGCGAGTAACGAGCAAAGAGTAACGAGTAACGAGCAACGAGTAACGAGCAACGAGTAACGAGCGGCGAGTAACGAGTAACGAGTGACGAGCGACGAGTAACGAGTAACGAGCGACGAGTAACGAGCGGCGAGAGAGTAAACGAGCAACGAGCGACGAGTAACGAGCAAACGAGTAAACGGCCACCGCTCCTCTGCCGACGAGTAACGAGTAACGGGCAACGCGTAACGGCCACCGCTCCTCTGCCGACGAGTAACGAGCAACGAGTAACGAGCGACGAGTAACGAGCAACGAGTAACGAGCAACGAGTAACGAGCAACGCGTAACGGCCACCGCTCCTCTGCCGACGAGTAACGAGCAACGAGTAACGAGCAACGAGTAACGAGCGACGAGTAACGAGCAACGAGTAACGGGCAACGAGTAACGAGCAACGAGTAACGGCACGACGAGTAACGGGCAACGAGTAACGAGCAACGAGTAACGGCCACGCCGACGAGTAACGAGCAAACGAGTAACGGGCAACGAGTAACGAGCAACGAGTAACGGCCACCGCTCCTCTGCCGACGAGTAACGAGCAACGAGTAACGGGCAACGAGTAACGAGCAACGAGTAACGGCCACCGCTCCTCTGCGACGAGTAACGAGCAACGAGTAACGGCAACGAGTAAACGAGCACGAGTAACGGGCAACGAGTAACGGCAACGAGTAACGAACGAGTAACGAGTAACGGCAACGAGTAACGAGCAACGAGTAAACGGCCACCGCTCCTCTGCACGAAGTAACGAGCAACGAGTAACGGGCAACGAGTAACGAGCAACGAGTTAACGGCAACGAGTAACGAGCAACGAGTAACAGGCAACGAGTAACGCATCAACGAGTAACGGCGCTCCTCTGCCGACGAGTAACGAGCAACGAGTAACGGGCAAACGAGTAACGAGCGACGTAACGCCGAACGAGTAACGAGCGACGAGTAACGGCCACCGCTCCTCTGCCGACGAGTAACGAGTAACGGCCACCGCTCCTCTGCCGACGAGTAACGAGTAACGAGCGACGAGTAACGAGCCACCGACGAGTAACGAGTAACGAGCGACGAGTAACGGCTCCTCTCGCCGACGAGTAACGAGCGACGAGTAACGAGCAACGAATAACGAGCGACGAGCAACGAGCGGCGAGTAACGAGCGACGAGTAACGAGCGACGAGTATCGGCGTTCCTCCCATTCGCAAACCGGGTTTAAAGAGCGGGCGACCGGAGAGGAACCGGAAGCAAACTCGTGCATATGCATTAGTTTCAATCATGGAACACAGAGACAAAGGGAGGCCGAAGGTTTAACACCCGAGCGACCCAGGCTGACCTGATCGGGGAGGCACGCTTTTCTGCTTTTTTTTTTAGATTTTTTTTATTTTCTTTCTTTTCTTTTCTTTTCTTTGTGTGAGGGACCATTTCTCCTTTTTTTAGATTTTTATTTTTTTTTCTTTTCTTTTCTTTGTGTGAGGGACGCATTTCTCCTTTTTTATTTTGTTTGATTTGTTTTTTTTTTCTGTTTTTGTTGTTTTTTCTTGTCTTTGTTGTTTGTATTTTCTAGGGTTTTTTTAAATTCCTTTTTTATTATTTTTTGTTTTTTGTTGTTTTTTTCTTGTCTTTGTTGTTTGTATTTTCTAGTTTTTTTTATTCCTTTTTCTGTTTTTTTTTTCTCTCTCTCTTTTCTCCGCATAAAAAACACCCTTTCCCCAACTTGCCTCTCACACAGGTCTCCCAACGCCCCTCGCCCGGCCACCGCTCCGCTGCCGACGAGTAACGGGCGGCGAGTAACGAGCAACGAGCGACGAGCAACGAGCAACGAGCGGCGAGTAACGAGCGGCGAGTATCAGCGTTCCTCCCATTCGCAAACCGGGATTAAAGAGCGGGCGACCGGAGAGGAACCGGAAGCAAACTCGTGCATATGCATTAGTTTCAATCATGGAACACAGAGACAAAGGGAGGCCGAAGGTTTAACACCCGAGCGACCCAGGCTGACCTGATCGGGGAGGCACGCTTTTCTGCTTTTTTTTTAGATTTTTATTTTCTTTCTTTTTCTTTTCTTTTCTTTGTGTGAGGGACGCATTTCTCCTTTTTTTTAGATCTTTATTTTCTTTCTTTTTCTTTTCTTTTCTTTGTGTGAGGGACCATTTCTCCTTTTTTTAGATTTTTCTTTTCTTTTTTTTTCTTTTCTTTGTGTGAGGGACGCATTTCTCCTTTTTTTTATTTTGTTTTATTTGTTTTTTTTTTCTGTTTCTGTTGTTGTTTTTTTTGTCTTTTTGTTTGTATTTTCTAGTTGTTTTTTTAATTCCTTGTTTATTATTTTTGGTTTTTGTGTTTTTTCTTGTCTTGTTTGTATTTTCTAGGTTTTTTTTTATTCCTTTTTCTTTTTTTTTCTTTTTTTTGTCTCTCTTTTTTCTCCGGTTTTAATGTTTTTCTTTTTTTCTTCTTTTTCTTTTTTTCTAT
>NW_020868329.1:382512-397512 GCF_003789085.1 Penaeus vannamei
GTAATATGATCCAAAAATATAGGAAGAATTAGCAGATAAATAAATTACTGGTGAACTATAATATACACTACATGAATTCACAGCATGAGACAATATATGTCCGTTGAATATATTATTTGAAACGAAACACCAACCTAGACTACGAAAATGCTAGTGTTGAAGAAAATGAATCGTTTCGTTTATTTATCTATCTCTCTGTCTACCTATCTATCGGTCTTATCTATCTGTCTGTCTATTTATCTATTTATATACCTGTCTATCTCTCTCTCTCTCTATATATATATGTATATTACTATACACATACATACATACTTATATATATATTATATATATATATATATATATATATATATATATATATATATATGTATGTTATACATATATATATTATATATTATATATATATATATATATATATATATATATATAATATATATATATTCAAATGCTCACCCTCGCCCCCCCCACACATATATATGCATATATGTATGTGTGTGCGTGTGTGTGTGTGTGTGTGTGTGTGTGTATGTGTGTGTGTGTGTGTGTGTGTGTGTATGTGTGTGTGTGGTGTGTGTGTGTGTGTGTGGTATGTGTGTGTGTGTGTGTGTGTGTGTGTGTGTGTGTGTGTGTGTGTGTGTGTATGTGTGTGTGCGTGTGTGTGTGTGTGCATGTATGTATATATATATATATATATTATATATATATATATATATATATATATATATAATTGAAACACAGTCAAGAAATGACAACCATATATCAAAGAGACCGACGGACGCAGAACGGGAGAAATTCCACAGGAATATATCCACAGCAGTCACGTGATCAAATATGCCTGAGGCGGCCAAGCGGAGAAACGGAAAACGCGGCGGAGAGGATTACCATTATCAACTTCCTCAGAAGATGAAGCATTAATTACCATGTTGCTGCTTAGTACTACAAGTGTTATTAGAGGTGTTGATTAGCATAATTAATAATAGAATGATCAACTTGACTATTATTGTAATTAGAGTTTATAGATAGATGTACAGATAGATAGATGATAGATAGATCAATATAGATACAGATTTAGATGAGTGCACACGGGTATGTGAGTGCGTGTGTACGTATGTGTATGTGTGCGTGCATGCGTGTGTGTGTGTGTATGTGTGTTTGTGTGTGTGTGTACGACCATGATATATGCTTATAGATGCATGCATTCCTAAGAACTGTAGAATTTTACTGAACCTAATGGCCTACTGTTTGGCCGAGTGACGGTAAGCTCTATTTACTGATGGTAATCGATCTTGGTTTGAGAAAAACAAGGTGAAACCTGTGATATATAAACACCAGTATCTCAAAAGATATTAAATATTTTTCATTTTCAATACAGTTAGGTCAGGGTTCGGTTTAAACTAACATTTATCAAAATATAATTTTATTCGACTAGTTGAAAAAGTTTGTATAGCCTCATACACATCGGCACAATATATTGTGCTTTAAAATACAACATAGTGCTCAGAGCAACAAGTTAAAACTGAATCAAGAGACATCGCTGGCCGAGAGGGGAGGAAGAGAGCAGCTCTGGTAGAATGGATGATTGAATGCAATCAACTTCTGATTGCAATGTGTAAACGATGGAACAAAATACAGTGCAACATAAGTGAGATCGTTATTCCGGGAGTTAAACGTCAATAAACTGCCAATAGTCTAAAAAACATTGATTCCTTCGGGCTAGTCGCGTCGAGGTAGTAGTTGTACCAGAAGGCCAAGGAATGCTTGCAGAGCTGACAGGAAAGATGTTCGGCTGACGTTTGCTCCTGGAGGTGGAAGGGAAAGGGGGCCTGGCAGGGGTTAGTCGCCAGGGACAGTCCGAGATCCGTTCAGGGGTCGAGTTGCCATATGTCAATCCGGGAGGAGGAAGGTTGGGTACCTGCCCCTGGTACAGAGCCGTAGCTTCTTACCAGGGGCAGGCACTGGCAAGTGCCCCTCGCCCCTGTCGCCTCTGAAACTTCTCGCAACTGTAAAGCAATATAATGATAATGTAATACTTGTTCAAAGTCCGTGCATAAATATGACGTTTTCACGCGTAAAAACTTGTTTCAATATATTTCTGATTTTTTGTGGCGTAGTCTTTTCCGGAAATGCAAGATTTTTTCCTACAAAATATTGCACAGTATCCTAAACATGTACTAGGACATATAATATCAATCTGAGTCATCCTGGGATCTTTACTGTGCTACATTAAATTCATAACCATAGGTCTGCTGAAAACCTCAAGTGCAAAAGTTGTTTACAGCTATATGGAATTGATATGATCCTATTCCATTTGAGCAACATTGGACAGGCATTCTCACCTGGCGGTTACGTTCATCGCGACCTCTTCTGAGATCGAGTCGTAACTGCAACAGGCAGAGGAACGCGTCGCTTAAGAATCGACGTTCCTCCAGCGTGCCAGGTATCGCTAACCGTTGCTAACAAACACTGAGAAAGCGAATTTTCAACAAAAGAAGTATATATTTTTTTTATTATGTAACGTAGTAGATCAGTGTGTATGATAAATTTCAAGAAATCGAAATATTGTTTGTATTTTAATGATATAATAGTTTCCTCAAGAGAGGCATCGGTAACGAAGAAAAGTTTAAATAACGTGGCGCAAGATTCGTGTATCACATACGTTTTGCCGATAAAATGAGTGCTTCATATGACTCACCTTCGCGTGGCTGTACGAGTTTAGTCGATTTTTTCCTAATGCTTTCGATGGTTAATATATTTACGGATTATGCCAGTTGAGGTTTCCAAACATTTCATTGCATTTTCAACAATCCGCAGTAATTATCATTATAGCAGTTATTATTATAGTAGTTATTTATTTCCTTACTCGGTATATTTATTCGACTGAATTGTTTGTCAGTTAGTTACTATTCCTTTATTCTTATTTATGATGTCCGTTGAACACAGGTAAAATAAATATAAGTAGATAGATTGATACAGATATGTGCATATGAATGCAAAGATATATATATATGCATATGAATATATATTCATATGTGTGCGTGTGTATTTATGTATACACTCACACGCACAACACACAAACACACGCACACATATGTATGTGTATGTGTATATCTATCTATCTATCTATCTGTCTATATATATAATATATATATATATATATATATATATAATATATATATATATATATATACTGTGTATATGTATATATATATATATATCCTATATATATACATATATATACATATATGTGTATGTATATATATATGCATATATATATACATATACATGTATATATACATATACATGTATATATACATACACATGTATATATACATATATATATATATATATATATATATATATTAATATGTACACACACACATACACAGACAGACATGCACACACACACACACATTATATATATATATATATATATATATATATATATATATATATTATATATATATATATATATATGTATATATATGTATATATATATGTTTACATTTAAATTTATATATATATATACATATTATACATTTAAATTTTTATATAATATATATTATATATATATATATATATATACATATGTATATATACATTTAAATTTATATATATACATATATATACATATATATATATATATATATATTTATATATATATATATATATATATATATATATATATATATATATATAATTCATGCAAACTACCTTACTATAAATGTCACCAAGAAAAAAGTAATCAAAAGTAAAAATATACGCATTTATCATGAACGTGTTCTATCGCGTCAGACAAAGAAAACGACCAACATGTGGGCAGATATGTAAGGGTGACTCATATAAAGCGCTAATTGTAACCGGAAAAAACGAGCATTACGCCACTCTATGCAAGGTCTCCATCGCCATACATTTGTCTTTTGAAAAAATAATGAATTAATCAAAAACTAATATTATATCGGTGTTATTTAATATATCAGATTCATTAGTATTACAAACTCTACAGATCGAATGAATTGGCAAGCTCTTTTTGTTGACATATCACTTGCTACTTGGCTGTCAGTAACGGGTAGCGAGATCTGGCATGTCGAGCAACCATTGATTCTTAAGCGCTCGATTCCTGTCCTTGTGGCAGTTACAACTCGCTCTCAGCTGAGTTCGGGATGGAACTGGCACACTGGTAAGATATCTAGTTTTAGTTTTATAGTTGTATATTTGTTTAAGAAATTTGACAAAAAAAAATCATACATGCCCTTTGTTGTTATACTGATCTGTGCCAAGTTTGGTTCCTAAATTTACGTGTTACAGCCAATAGGCCGAAGCAGTATCAAAATTTAAGTTGAGATTATTTTTGTGCAGATGATTTTTGTCAATCATTAGTTATCATGATAATTTGATAATATTTACTGTCAGCTATAGAAATAATTATGTGTATTGTAAATATAAGACACTAGTTATTTTCAAAGAGATCTGTCAGTGGAGTAAGCCATTTTAGTTACAATTTGTTCATATCATTTATGAAACCTCTGTACTTCATTATTCTTGCAAGAAAATTAGTATGTGTATGCAGGGAGGAATGGATAACCATAAGCTTTCATTTTCATGTTTAGTTACGTCTTCTAATCAATTTTACGCGTCTTAGTTAATCAGAAGACACATTTTAGTGATGATAACAGCATGGGTATAAGTCGAATAATACATAATTACATAATTTTCAGTTATGAAATGACCCAGCGGCGACAGGAGCGAGGAGCACTTGCCAGTGCCTGCCCCTGGTAAGAAGCTACGGCTCTGTACCAGGGGCAGGTACCCAACCTTCCTCCTCCCGGATTGACATGTGGCTACTCGACCCCTGCGCGGATCTCGGACTCTCTCTGGCAACTGACTCTCGCCAGCCCCCCCCCCTCCCTGTCAGCCTCGGGGAGCAAACGTCAGCCGAACACCGTTCCTGTCAGCACTGCAAATATCCACCTGCCCTTTCATGCAGCTTTTCTCATCTGGGCGCGAACCGAAAGAGATCGTCTCACCTTCAGTTCTCGTGATCACTTTATTGTGAATATTTCTTGGAATCATCTATCAGTTTATATTCCAGTCAGTTGATACTGAATTCCAGGAAGAGTGAACTCACGAAAGCTAAATTGCATCTTTGTGTATCAATATACTCATCATGATGAATATGTCTACTTGTATCAAGCATTCATTAATTGTTCAGTTCACACTCTCTCGATCTGCCATGCTTCTGGATGACGTGGCATTTGACTCTACATTGTTCATTTGATGTATTTGTGATATTTCTTAATCAAGCTTTTCCTCGTTGCTCTGAGCACTTTGTTGTATTTCAAGTACAATATGTTGTGCTGCAATCGAGACTTGTTTCCATCATAGTTGAATAAATCCTATTTTGGTTAAAAAATGTTTGAAATTTACCTCAGGAATTGTATATTATTCACCTTTTAGTAATGATTTCTTCCCCGATCTATATACTTTTAATTTCTATGTATCTAATCAAACTCTAAACATTTCCCAAATACTTTGGGTCATTATATATATATATATATATATATATATATTATATATATATAATATATATATATATATATATATATATATGTGTGTGTGTGTGTGTGTGTGTATGTGTGTGTGTGTGAGTGTGTGCGTATGTATGTAAATATATATATTATAATATATATATATATATTATATATATATATATATATATATTATATATATACATACATATATACATTTGTATGTATAGATACATACATACATACACACACACACACACACACACACACACACACACACACACACACACACACACACACATATATTATATATATTATATATATATATTATATATATATATATATATATATTTATATACATATATATATATATATGTATATATATATATATATATATTATTGATATTGATATTGATACATTGATATATACATAGCATCCTTCCCGACACATGCAATGAATCCTAATCTTCTCTTGGTCTGATGCAATGTAATAGACCCACCTAGTTAAGCAGCTCTCGAAGGTGCAAGGAAATGCATCATCAGTAACTATTATCGCGATGCAATGTTTGTGGAGAATAAACTTACAACGCAGACTAAGAATGTAAATTGTGGTCATTAAACTACAGTATCCTGTATTTTGAAGCCTATTACGTAAAAAGTTGTTGACCTTCCCCGGGTGATTTGTTATTATCGCTGTAATAAAAATCCTTATTATGATCATTATTATACACAGCTATTCTAATAGTGCTAACAACATTAGCAGGAGCATTGGAAGTATTATTAATATCATTACTATCATCATAATCATCATAATTATAGATGCATCATCATTTATTGCCATCATTGCTACATCTACCGTAGAAGTGATAGCCGAATATCATCATTATCATCAATATTATCGGTGTCATTACCCTTACATTACCATACTGTAATATTAATTTTGATAGCATATAAAGAGTGTAAATTATGTCAACCATCTTTTGTTAAATGTTTTCCCTTCAACTTTGAATCAACCGGAGACATGACAACTCTTCTTACCAACATCCACTACCGAGGACATTTTTTATACGCAATATTTGTGTGAGTGCGTGTGTGTGTGTGTGCATGTATGTTGTGTGTGTGTGTGTGTGTGTATGTATGTGTGTGTGGGTGTGTGTGTGGTGTGTGTGTGTGTGTGTGTGTGTGTGTGTGTGTGTGTGTGTGAGTGAGTGTGTCCTAAATGCCTTGCTGTTTACGAAGACTCACGCTGGTTATTCAGGAAAATGTCGGGTTTTTTCCCTCGCCATAGCAGGGTCCCCCTCGCACCTTCCTTTCCTTTGGGGGGGGGGGTCCCTTCCGGCCCTTTTCCCCGGTACTTTCGGTTTCAATTTCATTCTAATTTTCTTTTCCTTTTTCTGATTTCCTTCGTTTTCTCTTTCATTTTCGTTCTTTGACTTATATGTTCATACGAGCATAAACACAAGCTGAGTTATAAATGTATTTACAGATATTACGGACATATTCAGACAATAAATCTTGCAACCTTTATCGCGGTAATGTGAAAATGATATTGGCTAAAACAGAAATAAAAACAAAATTTAACAGTATCTACAAACTCAAAAGTCAAGCTAACATATGAACACGAACCTGAACACACAAGCATTTTCCTCTTCTCGAGTACTCAGCGATCGGCATTTCCCTCCCCTTCCCTCCCAGTTCCCCTTCCTCTCCTCTACCATCCCCTTATCTTCCCACTCTCCTCTCCTTCTCCTTCTTCCTTCTCCTCCTGTCTCCCCTCCCCTTTTCCTCCTGTCTCCCCTCCCCATTTTCCTGTCTCCCCTCCCATTTCTCCCCCTCCTCCCCCTTCTCCTCCCCCTCCTCCTCCCTTCCCTCCCTGTCTCCTCTCCCTTCTCCTTCCCCTCCTCCCTCCCCTTCTCCTCACTGTCTTCTCTCCCCTTCTCCTTCCCTCCTCCTCGCTTCTCCTTCCTCCTCCCTCCCCCTTCTCCTTCCCTCTCCCTCCTTCTCCTTCCCCTCCTCCCTCCCCTTCTCCTTCTCCTCCTCCCCTTCTCCTTCTCCTCCTCCCCTTCTCCTTCCTCCTCCCCCTTCTCCTCCCTGTTCCTCTCCTTCTCCTTCCTCCTCTCCCCTTCTCCTTCCTCCTCCTCCCTTCTCCTTCCCCTCTCCTCCCCTTCTCCTTCCCTTCCCTCCTTCTCTTCCTCCTCCCTCTTCTCTTCCTCCTCCTCCCTTCTCCTCCCTGTCTCCTCTCCCCTTCTCCTTCCCCTCCTCCCTTCTCCTCATGTCTCCTCTCCCTTCTCCTTCCCTCCTCTTTCTCTCCTTCCCCTCCTCTCCCTTTCTCCTCCCCTCCTCCTCCCCTTCTCCTTCCCTCCTCCCCTTCTCCTTCACTGTCTCCTCTCCCCCTTCTCCTTCCTCTCCTCCCTCCCCTTCTCCTTCCCTCCTCCTCCCCCTTTTCCTTCCCCTCCTCCTCCCCTTCTCTTCCCCTCCCTCCCCTTCTCCTTCCCTCCCTCCTCCCCTTCTCCTCCCCCTTCCTCCCTTCTCCTCCCCCCACCGTTTCCCCGGGCCGAGACGCACCCCGCTCGGCCAGTAACCCCGAGGTCGCCGCCCCATGTAATGTTTCCCCGGACCGCATTCTCGTTGCTGCGGTTACGGCGCAGTTGTTGTCGCTCAATACTTTTGCAGCGCGGGCGGCGGGCGCGATGGCGTTCGGAAAGTTCTTTAATCGTGGTGAACTCGATGAGATTTTATTAGACTCTTACCTATATTTCTTCATTGGTGTGTTATATTTTTGGAAGTAGAGCTCACGGTAACTTAAAAGGATTTGTTTGGCGGGATCTGTGGTCGGCCTTTATTCTAATGGTATTTCCTGCGGTCCCTTCCAAAAATCCGATAACTACGTCCATGGTGAATGTGACGATATGATCTTCAAATCACACCGATTCCCGCGTCCTTCTTCCCGACGCGAGGAAATTCACCGCGGCGAGGACCCAAGGCAGGCGAGAATGCCGGGGTTCAGTCATAATGGTGACGTTTACCGACCGATTTTGGTTCTACTTCAGGTCAGAAAAACGAACGCTAAGGTCAGTTTGACTTCTTTCCTCATCGCAGCCCAAGGCGCGGCTATACCCGCCGCCCGCACCGCTCGGCGTCGTCAGGGAGTGGAAGTAGCAGCTTCACCTAAAAAAATACCCCCTGGCAACATGGCCTTGACTCTCAGCATACTGCATAAATATCTTAGTTTTAAAAAGATTTGCCTCCAGTTGCTGATACGTTAAAGATGTTGTGAGGATGTATTGAAATAATGATAATAAAAGAAAAGAACAAGAAAATAACAAAACATAGAAAGGTTACTTTGTATGTACGAAGAGTGTCCGACATAAAAAAAATAGAATAGCCACTCGTCAGAGAGGGAAATCCCCAGAAGGCCCTGATAAAGGCTAAAGCACTTGTATGTGAACACCCGCTCTCTGCCTCTTTCTCGGTTGTCAAGAGGAGTCCAGTCGGTTTCCAAGTTTCGACACGCAGCTCTTCCTGGAAATGAAGGAGCCGCTGCTTGTTACTCGCCGGTAGCACGAGCAGGTCTTGCCAAGGCGAGGAGGGCACAGCTTCGGGAGGGTTTTTGCCTTGGTCGTGCACGCCCTTCATGGGCAGTGCTTCGATTCAATGTGCGTCGTACGGATAACCTGATATCCGCTTTTGCCTCGATCGAAGCCGCTTCGCGATTGGTCTTGCGCGAAGCAGATAAAGTGAGGATTACATGTCCTCAGAACATGCAGAGCAAACTTCCTGGAACTTAAACAAATGACAAAAGGTTTTTTTCGTCAGTTCTCCAAATTCCCCTCGAATCCATCCTCCTCGCATGGAAGGTGCACCAAAGCCCTTTCCGGCGACACCACGGCGGCCAACGGCTGAAGGGGCCGTAAATGCCATCGTAATTGCCAACGGTGAACAAGCGGCGCTTATTTTGCCGCGCGGCGTCGCGTTGACCTGCCAAGGTGACCCGGCGTCGCAGAGATCAACAGGGTCAACCATTACCGTTACCGTGGCCCCTGTCAAGACACCCGGTATTTAGGACACATGATGGCTCGAGTAACCCGTTACTCTCTCCAAACTGGTCGACGACTGAGCGAATCACGTCACGCATGACTGGACGTGAATTGGCGACATCCATGCAAGCTCATCTAATCTTTCCGATCTCTGGGCCGAACATAGCAAAGCACCACTAACACAAAAAAAATCACACAACTGAACAATACTCTGCATTTGCAAAACAAGGACTTTAAAAGTTAAAAGGTAAAAGCTGCACCGGTTAAGCGAAGAAAAAAATGTAAGTGTTGTGTTAGGATCATAGACCACGCCTACTTCCTGTGTTCAGGTGCATTTATGTCTTCGCTTCCTACTCTTCCTCAAGGAGCGAGGCAGACTGTGCTTTGGTGCTTGAGGTCCTTTTTGTGTGCTGCCGTAAGGATTTTTATCTGAAACGTGTGAACTTTCCTACCATGTTACCGTGTTTGCCATGTGGTTGTGAAAAATNTCAAGGAGCCCGGGGAGAGGAATTCCGGCCACAGAGAACATTCCAAAGGAGCGGAAGATGTTCGGTGCTTCCGCGAGGTTTCCCAAGCAGAGGACTCGTTGATACGATTCCCAGGTCTTGAGAGTCGTGCTCGAGGATATACAGTTCGATCCGGTGAACACGTGTGATGCCAGCTGTTATTATCATTATCTTGTTTGTATTTTATTCGCTTAAGATGTTTGGAATCCAGAAAGGGAAGAGTGGGAGAAAGAGAGAGAATAGAGGGAGAGAGAGAGAGAGAGAGGGAGGGGAGGGAGAAGAAGAGAGAGAGAGAGAGAGAGAAGAGAGAGAGAGAGAGAGAGAGAGAGAGAGAGAGAGAGAGAGAGAGAGAGAGAGAGAGAAGAGAGAGAGAGAGAGAGAGAGAGAGAGAGAGAGAGAGAAACAGGAATCACAGACACATTAATCCTAAAGCATCAATTTACTAAATAAGAAAACCACATATACTCCATGAATTTAAATCAAATATACACCTTGCACAAATGATGGCATTCAATCCTGAGGCGTACTTGGTTAACCAGAATGAGCACTGATTAATTCGTATATTTTCAAAACTAAACATGTTCAGCATTGTTTTGTGCTTGTTATGCTAGGCCAGAAGGTACAAATAGTCATGTTTCATATTTTCATTTGTAATTAATGCTATTTTTGATCATTCACTCCATGGAAGTTGCATTTACAATTGGTTTATTAGAGTTTTTGTATGTTAGTGTGTGTGTGTGTGTGTGTGTGTGTGTGTGTGTGTTTGTATGGTTGTGTGTGTCTTTGTGTGTCTGTGTGTGTTATGTTTACATGCTTGAAGGCATCATTATAGTATATGTACATACAGTATATGTACACACACACACACAACACACACACACACACACACACACACACACACACACACACACACACACACACACACACTAACATACAATAACTCTAATAAACCAATTGTAAATGCAACTTCCATGGAGTGAATGATAAAAAATAGCATTGATTACAAATGAAAATATGAAACATGACTATTTGTACCTTCTGGCCCTAGCATAACAAGCATAAAATAATGCTGAACATGTTTAGTTTTTGAAAATATTATGAGTTAATAATCACTGCTCATTCTGGTTAACCAAGTAACCTCAGGAATGGATGCCATCATTTGTATATATACCAAAGCAATAAAAAATCAATGTCGCGATAATGCATTTTATTTTTTATAGGAACACAGAGATGGGCAATGTCACAAAACGTGAACCGGGGACACATATCGATCTACAGTTTTGTATTGGTATCTGTATCTACTTACCTTTCATGACAATATCGAAATTTGAATGTATACGAATTCCGTACATTGTTCGTTAGATGTTGATGGCGCCAGTGACAAGTTCTTTTCTTAATAAACTGAGGACATATCATGATAAGTTTTAGAATGCACGCCCATCTGTTACTAACAAATTGCAGGACTTGTGTGCTGTATAGAAAGTTAAGAATTACCTGTAATTAGTTGGCAAATTATGGAATACGCTTCTCACCCCAAATTTGCTACATAGGATTTTATTTCAACATTTCAGAAGGAGATCTGTTTAGTAGAGAATATCTCACAAACCGACAAAAACGAGGGTAATTGATAAATTGTGCATTTTCTTTGTTATTCTTATTTTTCATTAAAATATATCTGTATTGATATTGAGAAATATTGCATCAGTCTCTTTTTCATTACACCCTCTCTCCCTCTTCCCCCCCCCCCCCCCCCGCCTCTCCTCTCTCTCTCTCTCTCTCTCTCTCTCTCTCTCTCTCTCTCTCTCTCTCTCTCTCTCTCTCTCTCTCTCTCTCTCTCTCTCTCCTCTCTCTCTCTCTCTCTCTCTCTCTCTCCCTCTCTCATCTCTCAGTTTCAAGTGCAATTAATTTCAACGAGGTGTAGTTTTTTTTTTTCTGGTGAAATTATCCGATAATCTATACCAAAATAAAAATAACCACATATGATACACGAGTCATAACACTCTTTTCTGCTGCAAAAATTGTTTGCAGTGAACCAAACTTCCCAATTGAATATATACATATCAGATGGGGTATTTTCTGAAAAAAAAAGTATCGGTAGTAATGTATTGGCGATACATGTATTGGTATCGGTATCGCTTTAACTATCTACGAAGAACTGATCTATCGGAATCGCTTAAGCCAATAGTTCAAGTATCGATGTATGAGTATCGCTTTAGACAGCCTTGTGTATAGTGCCTACCACTGACCATTGTCATATATGAACAATAATTTACAAAGATCACTTAGTTTTAGAGAGGTTAATCAATTTAATATCAATATCTAATTCTCAGATAATCACCTCAGTTATTTGTTCACCAGACGCGTGTGAACAGTTCTACCATGGCATCCCAAAGCCGATAGCAACAGCAGCAACTGACATGCATATTGAGTTCATTGATTCTATATGTGAAGTGAATCATCAATGAAAAGCATTCAGTTGTAAAAAGGCAATTAGTGATCTGATGGCCGAGTGTGGCGTTGGTTGACTTGCAAATAAAAGGTATTCTATTTTTTAAGGTAATTAGACATGGAGGATCCTTAGCGAGGCTTAGGTGTTCCACGGAAGAGAAATCTTTTCACTTCCGTTCCACTTTTTTATGTATGTGTATGAATAAGTAATTACGCACTGAGATTTAAACACACATACATTAATATGCACTAACATACTTAAGTATGTATATGTATATGTTTGTGTGTTTGTTTGTATATGTGTGTGTGTGTGTGTGTGTGTGTGTGTGTGTGTGTGTGTGTGTGTGTGTGTGTGTGTGTGTGGTGTGTGTGTTGTGTGTGCGTGCGTGTGTGTGCGTGTGGTGTGTGTGTGTGTGTGTGTGTGTGTGTGTGTGTGTGTGTGTGTGTGTGTGTGTGTGTGTGTGTGTGTGTGTGTGTGTGTGTGCGTGAGCAACGTGAAGTCGGAAAGGGCGATTTCTCCTTCACCTCGTTTCATTAGATTGGACACGGATGCTCTTCGATCCGCGGCGTCTATCGCAGACTGTTCGAGTTATGAAAGGCGAAAACGGCCATGACTCTTAGAGGTGCGTGGTCTGTGTAGAATGGATGTTCGCGCCACTGTCTGCTTTCTAATTAGCCTTGCGAACTACTTCTTTGTACGTACATATTTCTGAGGGAAGGTTTTGGGTTGTTGCGTCCGTTCGAGTGATACTTTCGGTAGGAGATTAACGTACGTATGTTGGGCTGATAATTTTCCTTGTGATAAATGAATCATGTGTAATTCCGAGGCAATATAAAGTGAGGAGGAAGGGAAGGTCAGATGATAAACAGTGTAATATTCTTTACCAGAAATATGGTTGTTATTTTCTTACGACATATTTGTGCAGGAACTGTTTAAAGCGTTTCAAACAGGGTTTTACTAGCTGAGAAAAGATAAGAATTCTCTTAAATGACTAAATATTCGCTTGGTAATCTTAGCTGTTGTCCTGTTATACTCGTTAACCTACTGTAAAGGCTATATCGACTTTATTCAATACATCTAATGGACTCTAAACAACAATAACATTACCCATCGAAGGTACACCCTACACCATTACCTATATGTCGGAGTACCTATCAAAGCCCCCAGTGTATTCAAATAGGCCTACATGCCCTGCCACTTTGAGAAGAATTCCTGGCCAGGGAAATCCGGACCTGAACTACTTTCAGATCCCAGAGTGGACCCTCGAGTCCGGGGAGAGGAATTCCGGCCACAGAAAGCATTCCAAAGGAGCGGAAGGGGGGGGCGGAAAAGAGAGAGAGAGAGAGACAAGACAGACAGATCATCAGGATCACAGACAATCATTAATCCACCCAGATTTACTAGATAGAGAGATATATCAACAGACACATTTAATAAAGCATCAATTACTAAATAAGCCACATATACTCCATGAATGTATATCAAATATTACACCTTGCACAAATGTGGCATTCAATCCTGAGGTACTTGGTTAACCAGAATGAGCACTGTTTATTAATTCATAATATTTTCAAAAACTAAACATGTTCAGCATTGTTTTGTGCTTGTTATGCTAGGCCAGAAGGTACAAATAGTCATGTTTTATATTTTCATTTGTAATCAATGCTATTTTTTATCATTCACTCCATGAATTGGTTTATTAGTTATTGTTAGTTAGTGTGTGTGTGTGTGTTGTGTGTGTGTGTGTTGTGTGTGTGTGTGTGTGTGTGTGTGTGTGTGTGTGTGTGTGTGTGTGTGTGTGTGTGTGTGTGTGCGTGTGTGTGTGTCTTTGTGTGTGTGTGTGTCTTTGTGTGTCTGTGTGTTTATGTTTACATGCTTGAAGGCATAATTATAGTATATGTATACACAGTATATGTACACACACACACACACACACACACACACACACACACACACACACCACACACACACACACACATATATATATATATAATATATATATATATATATATATATATATATATATATATATATCGCTTTCCCTCTCTCCCGTCTCTCCCTCTCTTTTGCCCCCCCCCTCCCATCTCTTTCTCCCCCCCCCCTCAAGGAAATGAATACTTTAAAGTTTATCTTCAGTCTGATTTGCGCCGACCAAATTCACAGTACAGGGATGGTGGTGGTGGTGGTGGGGGGGGGGGGAAAGAGGGAGCGGGTGTTATCTCTAATAACCTTAGATTTAGATCCGTATTCTGATTCTATTTACCCGATTGTCAAAAAAAAAAAAAAAAAAAAAATCTGTGGTCGCTTTAGCCACGGTGAACAGGATAAATTCGTCGATTATATGTATCCATTTTATGAAATTTATATATATCAGATAAGTATTATCTGAGTTGTCAGTGATACTTATCTCGTATTTTCTATTTTAAAAAGTTGCATGATGCTACTGTTAACGATAACTAACAGGGGGTTAGACAGAAAGATAC
>NW_020868330.1:0-2500 GCF_003789085.1 Penaeus vannamei
GCTCGGCCTCCATATTAACTTAGCAGAGACTCCCTTCGTCTTCGTTACGAATGATTCTTGTGGCTGAAAACAACTTTCGAAATAAGTACATATTTCATCCTGTATATATTCATGGATTATGCTCGGCCTCCAAGGCTTGTAAAGAGGCTGTCCCGCCCGTCTTCGCATCCATTTAGCTCCTGAGGGCGCCGACGGCCGTAGTGACAGGTCCTCCGGGGAGAATTAGTCGCGCCCTTCAGAGCCCACTGCGCCCATCGCTGCGGTGGGCGGCGGGGCTCATACCCAGGCAGGTGCTGGGTGGGGGTGTTTTTTTTCTTTTTCCCCCTTTATTCTCTCGCTCTCGAGTTTTACCGAAGTGGACAATGTGTGATAAGTCACAGAATAATGGGTGAATTTGGCGGGAGAATGGGAACTGTAGAAAAATGGCTAAAACACGTACAAAAGTGATATGTTAAAGTTAAGATACAAAAAAATAAAAACTACTCATGATAGGGATCCTTTGTCAATGACATCCATTTATATTCCCTTGCAGAAAATGTTTTAATTTGTAAGAAGCAAATGAGAAATAGACCTTTTATCTTACATTTTAATGCAATTAACACCATGAAAAAAGATAATATTAATTATTTTCCTCCTCCAAAAAGCAGCTTTATCGGCGATAAAAAATTAATATTCATGCACGTTAACCCTTGTTAATTGCTCTTGATAGTTGATAAATTTCTCATAGATGAAAAGAACGATAAAACTGGAGAATAATGGGATAATAGAGATAAGTAAAAAAGAGAGAGGAAAAAAACATATGAAAGGGAAGTACACGACACCAGAAATATGAAGAGAAAGAATAATAAAAAAATAAGAACATATTATTAGGAAGACAGGCAGCACCACTAAAAAAATGAGAATTTAAAGAAGGAGGAGGAGGAGAAGGAGAAGAAGAAAGTATGATAAGAAAATGATGTTAAAGAACATGGACATAAAGTGTGAGACACGTCTCTCCCCCCTTTCTTCTCCGTCTCCCCTCCCCCCCTCCCTGGTCCCCCAACCCCTCTCCTATACCCCCCTCCCACTAGTCCCCTTTCCCCTCCCCCCCCCTTAGTTCCCACCTCCCTCTCCCTCTCCCTCCCCTCCAGTCCCCTCTTCCTCCCCCCTCCCCAATGCCCCCACCCTCCCCCCCACCCGTCTCTTCCCTGCCGCCTGGACACAATGGCGGACATGTCAGGTGTCAGGAGCGTGAAGCCCGTTCCGACAGCCCGTCAGCCCGAACCGCATGGTACTTCCCGAGACTAGACAGACCCACCTTCTGTTTTTTTTTTTTTTTTTTTTTTTTTTTTTTTTTTTTTTCTTTTTTTTCTTTTTTTTCTTTTTTCTTTCTTTTTTGAGATCTCTTGTTTGCTCACGTACACATCATCTGTCCGTACGCGGAGCACATTCTCTTCTTGGTGCAGAGGAATAATCTCCTCTTTTTCTTTCTCTTTCTCTTCTCATCTATCTGTCTGTCTACTTGTCTATCTATCCATCTCGCTATCTGTTTTCTTCCCTCTTTCTTTCCTCTTCTTCACTCCCTCCCTCCCTCTTTCTCTGTATCTCTATCTATCTATATCCTTCTCTCTCCTTCCTCCCCTCTATATCTCTCTCTATCTCTCTATCTCTCTCTATCTCTCCTTCTGTCTGAAGGTGGAATAAAAATAATAATAATAAAGAAAGAATAGAAAAAAATAATATTTTTATTTTCCTTTCGTTTCTTTCATTTCTATTTTCTCTTAAACTTGAATCTGACTTTAAGATATATGTGAAGGTTCATCTGTGTAGGAATGTATTTGTCTGTGTGCACGTACGTCTGTTTGTGTGCCTGTATGTGTGTGTTTGTTTGTTTGTTTGTGTGTGTGTGTGTGTGTGTGTGTGTGTGTGTGTGTGTGTGTGTGTGTGTGTGTGTGGTGTAAGTATGTTTATGTGTGTATATGGATAGGTGGTCGAGAGGGCAGGTTTGTGTTTAAGTATGTTTATGTGTGTGTGTGTGTGTGTGTAAATAACCGTGTATAGTGTTAATTTCCCATATTGATATTTATGAATATATGTTTTTATAAATGTTTGAGCTTAAGTTAAGTGAAATGCCTATAAATAACGAAGGAACGGCAAATTACCCTCCTTGAACAATATGTAAATGTCGAGAGGGAAGGAAAAAGAAATGGAAAAGCCACATAATAAATCAAGTGAGTGAGAAGATAAGAACGAGGAAGTGCAACAGCGGAGGAGGAGGAGGATTGGGAGGAGATAAGACAGAGGAAAAGAAAAAAAAGGAGACAAAAAGAAAGACAAGAGAAAACTTGGAAGGAAAATAGAGGGTATTCTTAGCTATTTGGATGCTAACCAGATCATAGATTTTTTTCTCTCTCTGTCTATCCGTTTATCTATCTATATATCTCTATATCTATCTATCTATCATCTATCTATCTTTCTCTTTATCTATATATATCTTTACTTTCTCCCTTTGCCTTTATCT
>NW_020868330.1:27500-32500 GCF_003789085.1 Penaeus vannamei
GTATCTCAAAAAATACCCTCCCCTCATATCCATACCTCTCCTCATCCCCCACCATTACCCCCCTTACCCCATCACCCCATCCTTTCCATACTCTCGTCATTCCTTCTCTTTAAACAGACCATTACCCTTTGCTCCACCATTAACCCTATCATCCCCTCTAATACCCCTCCCCTCACTACCCCCTCATCTCCCTTCTCCCTCCATCACCTCCATCACCATTTCCTCCATCACTCCCCTCTCCTCCCTTCAATAAAATTCAACCCACCCTTCCCTACCATTACCGCGTACCCCCCTCCCTCTCCTTACCTAAAAAACCCTTAACCCCACCATCACCACCTCCCCCAACCCCATTACCCCTCCCCCCTTACCAAAACGACCTTTCAATCCCACCCACCCCACCATTAACCCCTTATGCCCCTCTCTTCTCTCCTTGCCAAAAACCACTTTCAAC
Organism: Penaeus vannamei; assembly: GCF_003789085.1. Classification (NCBI taxonomy): domain Eukaryota; kingdom Metazoa; phylum Arthropoda; class Malacostraca; order Decapoda; family Penaeidae; genus Penaeus; species Penaeus vannamei. The sequence goes on from NW_020868330.1 coordinate 27,952, forward strand.
CCCATCATCCCCCATTACCCTTACCCCCCCTCCCTTAAAAAAAAAAAGAAAAAAAATCCAACCCCACCATCACCCCCCCTCCCACCACCACTTCACCCCTCCCCCACCATTACCTCCCTACCCCCCCCCTCTCCCCTTACCAAAACCCCCTTTCAACCCCACCCTCCCCACCATTACCTCCATACGCCCCCCACACCCCCCTCCCTCCCCTTACCAAACCCCCTACCCCACCCCCACCATTACCCCCCCACCTCTCCCCACCCTTACCCTCACCCATACGCCCCACGCCGCCCACCATTACCCCCCTCCCTCCCCTTACCAAAACCCCTCAACCCCACCCCCCCCCATCACTCCATACGCCCCCACCATTACACCCCCCGCGTTTAATGTCTCCACCATTAATACGCCCCAATGGTTAATCCATCAATGCGGGTGTTATATCCGGCTGGAGTGGATGGTCGACCCGCTCAGGGACCGCAAGGGCGTTGTCCCGGGGTCTTGGGGGGGGTGGGGGTTGGGGGGGGTCGTAGCAGGGGGATCATGAGGGTGGAAGTGAGGGAATGGGGGGGGGCGGGGTTATTTTAAGGGGGAAAGAGGGGTAGGGGGGTGGTAGAAGACGGAAGGGGGTCAATAGGTGGGGGGGAAGGGTAAAGGGAAGGGGTTCACGAGGAAGAGGGAAGTGCTAAGAGGGAGGGGTCATAGAGGAGGGAAAGGAGTCAAGGAGGGAAAGGTGGGGTCGTTCGGGGGAGGGGGTTTCACAAGAGGGTTTCAAAGAGTATTTCACGAGAGGGTTCACATGGGGGGGGGGGAAGAGTTTTATGTAAGGAAGTTCATAAAGGAGGAGGAGGTTCACAGAGGTTCACAAAAAGAGAGGGTTCTAAAGAAAGAGGTTGGGGGGGGGAGGTGGGGTGCTACAAGGGAATAACTGGAAGGTCATTTAAAGGGGATAGGAAGAAAGGAAAGAAGGAAGGAAGTAGCCACAAAGATGGAAGGAGAGAAGCGGTAGACAGGAAAAGGCGAAGGGAAAGTGTAAAAAGAAATAGGAAAATAAGAGTGAAGGCTGAAAAGGGGGATAAGGAATGGAAGAGATACGTGGGAGAGGAAAGGAGGAAGGAAAGAAGAAAGATAATAAAGAAAGGGAAGAGGAAGGAGATTGAAAGGGGAAGGAAGCAGGAAGATAAAGTGATATGAGGAGGAGGGAGAGTGGATAAAAGGGAAAAGATGACTTTGATAACGGAAAGAGATAAAGAAAAATGAATACTAATAATGATGATAGTAATAATAGCAATAATGATAACAGTAATAATGATGTGATATAAATAATGGTGATGTTGACAATGATGATAATGATGATATTACGATATGATGATGATGATGATGATGATGAATGATGATGATGATGATGATGATGATGATGATGATGATGATGATGATGATGATGATGATGATGATGATGATAATAATAATAATAATAATAATAATAACAACAGTAATAAAGATAATAACAACAATGTTGATAATAACGATAGCAATTAAAATAACAATAATGATGATGATATTGAATAATAAAGATAATGATATTGAATAATAATGATAATGATATTGAACAATAATGAAAATAATGATAATGATAGTAATAATGATGATAATAATAATGATAGTAATAATGATAATAATGATAATGATAGTAATAATGATAATGATAACAACAACAACAGCAATAATAATAAGATAATAACAATAATAAAAAAATGATAATAATAATGACAATAATAATAATAATAATAATAATAATAATAATAATAATAATAATAATAATAATAATAATAATAATAATAATAATAATAAATAATAAATAATAATAATAATAATAATAAGATAATAATAAATCAATAAGAATAAGAATAAGAATAATAATGGATGATAATGATAATGATAATAATGATGATAAATGATAGTGATAATAAAATGATTACAATAATCATAATAGTTACTAAGAATGAGAGAGAGAAAAAGAAAGAGAGAGAGACTAATTGGCAAAGCGAATTCCAAAATCTAAAAAAACATAAACCTTATTATCAGAAAATCCGGTTTTAAGCTTCACGAGCATAACATTCTCTCTCTCTCTCTCTCTCTCTCTCTCTCTCTCTCTCTCTCTCTCTCTCTCTCTCTCTCTCTCTCTCTCTCTCTCTCTCTCTCTCTCTCTCTCTCTCTCTCTCTCTCTTCTCTCTCTCTCTCTCATCTATCTATCTATCTCTTCTCTCCATCTATCTATCTCTATCTCCTCTCTCTCAACCTTTCTCTCATTCTTTCTCTCCATCTCTCCTTCTCTCCCTCCCTCCCGCACCCTCACTCCCTCCTATTCCCCCTATCTCTCCTCCTCCCCCATCTCCCCCTCTCTCCTCCTCTCTCTAAATTCCCCCCCCCTCCTCTCTCCCTCCTCCCTTCTCTCCTTCTCGCCGTTTCCCCTCCCTCCTTCCCTCTCTCCCTCTCCCACCCTCCTCCCTCCCTCCATCCTTCCCTATCCCACCCTCCCTCCCTCATTCCTTCTCTCCTTCTCGCCGTTTCTCCATCCCTCTCCTCCCTCTCCTCCCTTCTTCTATCTCCCCTTCTCCCTCCCTCTCCTCCCCTCCTCCTTCCCTTCCTCTCCCTCCTTCTCCCTCCTCCCTCCTCCCTCCTTCTCCTTCCCTCCTCTCCTCCCCCCCTCCCATCCCGACATCTACCTGTTGAATACCCAAGCGAGAGAAGGAGGAGGAGTCGGCGCCCCTTCGCCACGCCCCCACGCCCGCCGCACGCCTTCTCCCCGGCGCGGCTCGGGCCCTTTCGACTCGATCGCTCGTGATGTGGTGTTGTGACAGCAGCAGCACATCCACACTCATTACTGTCTCTTCCCATTTGTTAGGGTCACTACACGGGGTCAGGCCAGGTCAGCGGGAGTCGGGGTGTTCGCGTCCTTTTGGGGAAGTTCGCGCCGCGGTTGGCTTTTTGCTGGGTGTGCTGCGGGCGTGTTTGGGTGTGGGCGAGGGTGTTCGGGTTTTGTTTCTGTGCGTGTGTGGGTGTGTGTAAGGGATGTGTGTGTGTTTGGATTTGTGTGTATGTGTTTGGGTTCATACATGTGTGTTTTGCTTTGTATGTGTGCATGTGTGGTCTTTATAGTTATTTGTGATTGTGTGCGTGTGTGTGTAGTGTTCGTGTGTGTGCTTATGTGTATGTGTGTGTGTGTGTCCGTGCGTATATGTATGTGTGCGTGTGCATGTGCGAAGTCTTACAGCACAATCCAATCGCACCTTCGTTGCCAAGGACCTTTCTTATCTTAATCTGGATAGACTTGTTCATCACCTCACGTTTTTTAAAGTATAATTGACAACGACTTCCCGCGCCTCACAATGACAACATGAAAGAAACTTCTTGACTTTGGATTAACCGTTGGGTCTATTGATTTATTTTCTTCTTGTGCTTCTTTATTTGAACACTTTCTCTATTTTTATTTCTTTATTTGAACACTTCTCATTTTTCATAAACAAGATCTTATCGACTTGATTTATCATTAGCCATTCACATCCACAGTTTCTTGATATCATCATCTTCACTTATCACAATCATTTTCATTATGCAATTAACAACCGCCATTCAGATCACTAAATCGGCTTTATTCTACTCGGCCATAAAGGTAATTATCGCGCGCCTGATTTTCACACAAGGGTACCTGTCGCCATCTTTCGGCCGCTCAGCCACCACCTGCTTCTTAATCATCAGCTTGAGACTCCTTTTCGTAAACTTTTAATCTTCTTATCGCCCACTCCTTCCTTCCTTCCTTCGCAAATAACTCGCTTATCCTTTTTTTATCTTCGTGTTTCTTTTTTCAACTTTTTTTTCCATTTTCAATTTTCTCTGTTCGTGTTTATTTTCTATTAGCTTCTTTTTCTTCTTCTCAGTTTGTTTCTTTCTTTTCTACGGCGTATAGTCTTCCTCCCTCCTTCTCTTCCATCTCTTCCATCCATCTATTTTCTTTCCTATTGTCTTCCACCCATCTTCTCCCTTCCTGATCCCTCCTACCCTCCCTCATTCCACCTTCTTGCCCTTTCTTAATCCGTCCTCCTCCTCCCTTCCTCCTGTCATCCCTCATTCCTTCCTCCCTTCCCTCTCCCCCCCCTTTCCTCCTGCCATCCCCCACTCCTTCTTCCCTCCCTTCCCAGCTTTCCGCACACTCACCTCCCTCCACGCGCCTTCACCTCCTCCGTCCCTCCCTTCCCTCCTTCTCAACCTTCCACGCACTCGCCCTCCCTCCCACCGCTTTCACCTCCTTCTCTCCCTCCCTTCCCTCCTTCTAACCTTCCCTTCACCCTCCCTCCTCCGTCCCTCCCTTCCCTCCTTCTCAACCTTCCACGCACTCACCCTCCCTCCCACGCGCTTTCACCTCCTCCCTCCCTTCCCTCCCTCCTTCCCTCCCTCCCTTCCTTCCCTCCCTCCCTCCCTCCCTCCCACCTTGAAGGCACACTCCATCACCATCCAGAGGGAGTAGAAGAGTCATTATTTCTCCAATTCCGGA
>NW_020868330.1:40000-52500 GCF_003789085.1 Penaeus vannamei
AGACCTCCAAATGTATTTTTTTTATTCGTCCCTGCATTGTCCTTAAGAAATGAATGAGAAAAGAACTAAAGGTAAACAAATATGATGGAATGATACCTCTCAGCAGAGGTCAGTGTGACGTAGTAAAAGTTTAGATGAACATGAATAACGTAGAGTGATATATTTAAGATTTAAAATAAAGGATTAGATCTGCATCTTCATATGAACTACAAGGCTTTCATCGAAGCGCGTTATTTACATCTTTTAATCGGATTAGATATTTATTCTCATTTTAAGATTTTCTTATAACTGACTTTTTTGTTATTTACTTGAATAAAGTTTAATTATTCATTCTCATATTCTAATAATTGTCATCGTTTTCTCTTTTTTTCTCTCTCTCTCTCTCTCTCTCTTTTTTTTTTTTTTTTTTTTTTTTTTTTTTTTTTTTGCTTTTGCTATTTTCTTAAAGGAATTTTTTTCATTCTGTTTACTCAGTTAACTACAATTTGCATCAAACCCTCTACAGTTATCGAAGTTCCCATTGAAAAGGAAAAGGTATTTGGAGGAAAGAGTGGAGAAGGAGGGGGAGGAGGAGTAAAAAGAGGAGGAGGTAGAGATATAAAGAGTGTAAGAGGAGAAATAAGAAGAAAAGTGGAGGGAGAAGGAGAAGGAGGAGGAGGAGATGAGGGTGGAGGATAATAAGAATAAGAAGGAGGAGAAGGAGAAGAGGATTAGAATAATATGAAGAAGAAGGAAGAGGAGGGCGAGGAGAAGGAGGACGAGGAAGAAGAAGAAGAAGAGGAGTAAGAAGATGATGATAATAATGATTAAGAAGAGGAAAAAAGTACAAACTCAAAGAAGCCACCACCGAAGAGAAGGAGGAGGAAGTAGGAGAAAGAAAGGTGTAGAGTGAGCTGAGAGAAGGATTAAGGGTTAAGGATGCGACAGCTCTGAAATGGATCGCCGTCAGATACTAATGATGGCTGCCCTTAATTACCGCTTCGTTATTAGCGCCGATGCCCAGGGAGGGGGAGGGGGAGAGGTGGTGAGGGGGAGGGGGGGAGGGAGATGAGGGAAGGTGGAGGGGTAAAAAAACGAAGAAGGAGGAAGAGAGAGAGTAGGTAAGCAGGGAAAAGGAGGAGATAAAGAAAAAAAATAAAAAGGGTATTGTACACGGGAAAAAGGAGGTGGAGTTAAGACACCTAGTGGGGGTAGGGAGGGGGGGGGGAGTGGAAAAAAAAAACAGGCAAATTTCATCCCTTTGAACAATAGCGAGGGGGCGGAGGGGGGGAGGGGGGGGGGGGTTGCTGGAGAAGAAAGGGTGGGGGGACTAATCTAAAATCACTTGTTCATTGTCAAGGGGCCGGGCGGTCATCAACATCAATAAGTGACAGATGCTGCCGATGGTGATTAGATGGTTCATTTTATTTAATGAGAAAAAGATGCTTTATTTGTGTGTGAGGAGGGAGGGGGAGGGGTGGGAGGGGGAGGGGGGGGGGAGTCTATGAAATGGAAAGAAAATTGTTTTGCGTTTTTTTATTATCATGCTAATTCATTGGGGAGAGTCTATGTACTAATTATCATATGGCATGTCTTTGTTTACTTATCTATACCTTTTTTTATGCTGGTGTTCATATGTTGTTTATGTATTGCCATTCCTCATTTTTCAATTTATTTATTACCTGTTTTGTTTCTGCTACTTTATTTATTGACTTTATGTTTTCACTAGTATATTTATTTAGTTAGGTATCTATCTACTTATAAATTTTGTTTATGGATTTATCGATTTACACAGTCGTTTATTTTCAGTTAATCAAATAAAAGAGTATGACATTAGTAGCAGTGTTTCGAATCAAAGTTACTATCAAATTTGCTAAAAAAAGAAAAAAAAAAATCTAGTTTGGCTCCTCATCACAATAAAAAAAATTGATAACGATAAAATCAAGGATAATTAGTAAGACAGTGATGCCAAAAACAACAATAGCAAAGACAGCAGAGAAGGCAACGATAATAGCAACATTAATAACAATGATGATCATCCTAGTATAGATTACTTATAAAATCTTTCCCGTATTAAAGATATATATTCAACAACCCTATTTCATAAAAAAGCTTAAATAAAATAAAACCGAAAAAAGTCTCCGATATCCTCCTCCTGAATCTTGGCGCTTTTTTCCCGCCAAAATCAAAACAAAGAGAGCGCGAGCCTATTTATTATTCATCCGCCGTCCTCCCGCAAAACGCCAAGGGAAAACGAGCAGTAATTAACGCACCACAAGGATATTTAACTCAGCTAATTGCCATAAATCGTAGACGCGATAGGATCTGTGGATTTCTCTCTTTCGTACTTTATTTATTTACTTCTTTGGCTCTTCTCTCTCTCTCTCGCTCTCTCTCTTCTCTCTCTCTCTCTCTCTCTCTCTCTCTTCTCTCTCTCTCTCTCTCTCTCTCTCTCTCTCTCTCTCTCTCTCTCTCTCTCTCTCTCTCTCTCTCTCTCTCTCTCTCTCTCTCTCTCTCTCTCTCTCTCTCTCTCTCTCTCTCTCTCTTCTCTCTCTCTCTCTCTCTGATGATATGATGATGATGATGGAAAACAATAATGATAATAATGATTGTTATTATTATCATCATTATCATTATTTTCAGCATCATTATTTTTATCTTCATCATTTTTATTATTTTGTCACAGTTATTATTTCTATCATTAGTATTATCAGCATCATTATTATCATTATTACCATCATTATCATTATTATTATTACTATAATGAGGATAATAATAGTGATGATGATGAATCTGATGATGATGATAATGAGGATATGGACAATAATCACAATATCAATAATGATGATGATGATAAAGATAACAATGATAAAGCTAATAATAATGATAAAGATAAATAACAAGACAGTAATAGCCATAGTAATTGATCATTTTAATGGATGATGAAAATTATGATAAGAATTAAAATAATGATAACACTAATAATGATATTAATAGTAGTAGCAGTAGTAACAATAACAACAGCAATAATAATAGAACATAATAGTAACAATGTTAATGATAAACCAATAATAATGATAAAAATACATTCAGATACCACATTTGACGTTATCAAAATCAATTTCAACTATGGAAAAATCTGATAGAATATTTACTAACCTGAATGTCATGAAAATGTATCCTAACTCCATATACCATTATGATTTTGACTGTTTAAGCAAATGTATCCTAAACTCCATATAAAATTATGATTTTGACTGTTCAAACAACGCCTTATCTGTAACCTGTGTGTTTGTGCTGGAAGGTGGATGTGTTTGTGGCTTGAGTATGTTGTTCCAAATCGAGGTCAATTAAGATTGCAACGCTGAGAGGGAATTTTGATAGTTCGTGGGAAACGTGAGAGAGATATTAAACGTTTTATGTCAAATAATCCTGTGTTATTTTGTGCTTGAGGGATGCATGTGGTGATAGTCCAAAGTTATGAGGTCAATTAAGATCGACTGAGAAGGAATTTTGAGTGGCCGAGAGAGAAATTTGCTTGAGGGATGCATATGGTGATAGTCGAAAGTTATGAGGTATTAAGATCGACTAGGAAGGGAATTTTGATAGGGCTGAGAGAGACGTTGGCGACATATATTGAAAGGTCCTTTGTCCCATAACCCTGTGCTTTTGTGCTTGAGGGATGCATGTGGTGATAGTCCAAAGTTATGAGGTCAATTAAGATCGACTGAGAGGGAATTTTGAGTGTTCGCGGGAAACGTGAGAGAGATATTAAACGTTTTATGTCAAATAATCCTGTGTTCTTTTGTGCTTGAGGGATGCATATGGTGATAGTCCAAAGTTATGAGGTCAATTAAGATCGACTGGGAGGGAATTTTGATAGGCTGAGAGAGACGTGCGACAAATATTGAAAGGTCTTTGTCCCATAACCCTGTGTTTTTGTGCTTGAGGAACGGATGTGGTGATAGTCCAAAGTTATGAGGTTAATTAAGATCGACTGGGAGGGAATTTTGAGAGGCCATGGGAAACGTTGGAAAGATATTAAACGTTCTCTGTCCCGAAATCAAGTGTTTAGTGCTTGAAAGATACATATGGTGATAATCCAGAGTTATGAGAGTAATTAAGATCGACTGGGAGGGAATTCTGATAGGCCGAGAGAGACGTGCGACAAATATTGAAAGGTCTTTGTCCCATAACCCTGTGTTTTTTTGTGCTTGAGGAATGGATGTGGTGATAGTTAATTAACATCGACTGAGAAGGAATTTTGATTAGTTCGTGGAAACGTGAGAAGATATTAAACGCTTTATGTCAAATAATCCTGTTTTGTGCTTGGGGGATGCATGTGGTGATAGTCCAAAATTATGAGGTCAATTAAGATCGACTGAAAGGGAATTTTGAGAGGCCGTGGGAAACGTTGGAAAGATATTAAATGTCATATGTCCCGAAATCAAGTGTTTGGTTGGCTTGAAAGATACATATATGTGATAATCCAAAGTTATGAGGTTAATTAAGATCGACTGAGAGGGAATTTTGAGAGGTCGAGGGAGACGTGAGAGAGATATTAAACGTTTTGTGTCATAATCTGTGTTTTGTGCTTGAGGGATGCATGTGGTGATAGTCGAAATTTATGAGGCCAATTAAGATCGACTGAGAGGGAATTTTGAGAGGCCGTGGGAAACGTCGGAAAGATATTAAACGTTCTATGTCCCGAAATCAAGTGTTTTGTGCTTGAAAGATACATATATGTGATAATCCCAGATTATGAGGTAATTAGATCGACTGAGAGGGAATTTTGAGAGGCCGAGGGAGACGTGTGAGAGATCTTGAACAATCTATGCCCCGAAAGTATGTGCTTCTGTGCTTGAGGTCTGCATGTGGTGATAGTAGAAAGTTATGAGGTCAATTCAGATCACAACTAAGAGGGAATTCTGAGAGACGAAAAGAGACGTGGGATAGATTTTGAGAGGTCTGTGTCCCGTAATCGAGTGCTTCTGTGCTTGAAAGATGAAGATGATGATAGGTCAAAGTTATGAGGTCAATTATAATGATTATTTTGAGAGGCCGAGAGAGACGTAGGATAGATTTTGAAAGTTCTGTGTCCCCTTTTCTCTTTCTTTACTCTAGCAAGATATCAATAATCTCTTGCATTTGTAAGATTATATGTATTGGTGATAGAAAATTAAGGTACTAGAATTCATTTTGCTGAACATACAAAAAATCATGTCCACGGACTTTGTCATACATGTCTATTATTATGCATTTCCTTTAACAATGATATGAATTAACACACATACATATAAATAAACGAGCAAACAAGCATTATTACTTATACTCATAAGCACACACGCATACGTACATACGCATACGCACACGTACATATGTACATACGCACACACGCACACGTACATACGCACACACGCACGCGTACATATGCACATACACACACACGCACATCTACATAAACATACGTTACATAAATATACACTTGATGGCAGAGGAATACAACGGAACACGCACCACCATTACACGCAAAACACACAAACGCACACGCACACACACACATACACACACCTGCACGAGTACACACGAGCATTTGTGTTCGTTTCGCTTCCATCTCTTTTCGATGAATGTAATTTGACGTGATGGCCGAACATTTTTCTTTATCCCGACCATTTGGTTTATAGTAATTTTGCCGGATTTCTGAAGCTTTCCCCGGATTACCGCCACTTAGCAAAGGATTGTGGGTAATTTGTCCGGGTGTTAAGTTCAATTTGGAAATATTTATTGATTAGAATTTCATTTGAAATTGCATAATGGAAGAATAAAATTGCCTGATAAGATCGATTCGCGCACAAAATTCTATGCCTTTTTCCACCGGCGTGTGTGCTGTTTTGTTTTCAATTATGTTAAATTCGTCTTTTTTCATTGAGGGGGGGGGGAGGGGGGTGGTAGTCAGGGAGCTTAATTTCAGAAATGAGAAAGAAATTTGCGGTTTTCTTTTTTTTTTATCTCTGTTTGAAAAGTCGGACTAAAGTAACGGTTCTTCTGGGAGAAAGGGGGAGACAAAGAGAAAGGGAGAGAGAAAGAGAGACAGAGAGAGAAAGAGAGAAAGGGAGATAGGCAGAGAGAGAGCCAGAGATAAATAGATAGAGCCAAAAAGACAGACAGAAATACTGAGACAGAGAGAAACAGAGGCATAGACAGTGAGAGAAACAGAGACAAAGAAAGAGAGTGAGAGAGAGAGAGAGAGAGAGAGAGAGAGAGAGAGAGAGAGAGAGAGAGAGAGAGAGAGAGAGAGAGAGAGAGAGAGAGAGAGAGAGAGAGAGAAAGAAAGAGAGAGAAATGAAAAGAAGACGTACGCACTTCAGTAGAGATTTAATCACACACATCCCTTCCTTTCATTAAATTTGCTCCTATTAACGGGGTCCCAAAGTCTGCATTCGGTATGAGCAATATTGACATTCATGATTGTTTAAAGATTAAGTATTCGCATTAGTATTCTACAACTACAGTCGAACGCAAGGGAGGAAAAGACCTATAATACAGGTCAGATTACGGCGTATGCATTTTAAAATCGCGCGGCCTTTTGTCGACTGGAATAATCCCGTCCTTTATAAATCTGAAATCATATCCGCCGTATTTTGACCATTTTGTAAACCTTTCTCTCGTCTCTTTCTGTGTTTATCGGTCTTTATTTATTTGCTTCTCTCTTTTTTCCTTTATTCGTCTCACTCTCAATGCTCCTTATTACCCCCTCCTCCGAATAACGATGCAGGGAGCGTGCAAAGGGAACATGCAATTAATAACACACGTGATTTGATTATAAGGGGTGATTGTGTGGAGGGAGGGGGAGGAGAGGGGGGTGAGGGGGGTGAGGGGGAGAATGTGTTTGGAGGGGAGGGAAGCGAGTGAGGAGAGGGGAGAGGGAGACTGTCGATGGGAGGGTATGAATGTTTGTGGTGCGGGTGGTAGTGTAGTGTATGTGGAGAGGAGAGTGGAATGTGGAGGGAAGGGTAGGGGGGGGTGATAGTGTGTGTGGAAGGGAAGGAAAGGGTGTTTGTGGGGTGACAGTGTGTGTGGAAGGGAGGGGAAGGGTGTTTGTGGGGTGATAGATGTGGAAGGGATAGGAAGAGTTTGAGGGAAAGGGAGATAAATGTATAGAGGGAAGGGAGAAGAGTGTGTAGGGGAGGGTGAGAAAGTGTGCAGAGGTGTGGATGAGAGTGTGTGTGCAGGGGAGGGGAAGAGTATGAAGAGCTGATAGTGGGTGTGCAGGGGAGAAGAAGTGTTTGAGGAAGGAGGAGAATGTGTGTGGAAGGAAGAACAAGAGAGTGTAAATGAAGAGGAAGGGAGCCAGTGTCAGAGGAGGGAGATATCGTGGATAGGAGAAGAATAGATGAGGAGAGGAGGGAGATATCGTGGATAGGAGAAGAATAGATGGGGAGAGGAGGGAGATATCGTGGATAGGAGAAGAATAGATGGGGAGAGGAGGGAGATATCGTGGATAGGAGAAGAATAGATAGGGAGAGGAACACACTGAAGCAGAACAGGTAAAGAGAACCTGTATTTCAGATGCCCGACGCGCCCACAGAACAAGGGTGAAGAAGTGATATCAGCCCAAGAGATCTGTGTCTGGGGCCCCACGGAAGCCAGTCGACCAAGGGACTCCTAGATTTTAATAGGCTGACGTTCCATGTTCTATAATCCCCGTCGAACACTCTACGGTACATGCAATATATGCAGATTAGTATGTATATGTGCAGAAAAGGTATGCATGAGAATGAATATCCTCACAATACAAGAGATATTCATTCTCATATTCTACATTTGTTAACATGAATGCGGTTCATTTATATGTGCGTTTTTTATTACCTATAAACGGAATACTCCAATATATGATAAACCACGTAAAAGTCATGTTTTCAAAGCTTGCAACGACCTGTTTATGCCCATGCGGCAAGGCTGTTCTGTATTCAGAGTATCCTTTAGATTGGCTATATACATACAGTATTGACCTAACCCTAATCCATAAATGATCACGATAGGAGGATGTTACCTATAATTCTCGGCAAGGCTGGATAGATTCAATGTTGACTGATACCCGAGAGTGATTTAATAATTGTCTATTTCAATAATAATGAAATGATATTGACAAATATTGCTTAATAATTTAATGATTATTGATATAGCGATATTATTCAAATCCTCTTTTGTTATAAAGGTAAGCCTCGCAGTTACAATCGATTACCCAATTTTAATTTAGTCATTAATCCTTAATCCATACCAACACGAGCCCTTTATCCGGCATAGAAATTATCAGGCAATGCCCACTGTGTTGGGGGAGGAGGGGGGAGGGGAAGGGAGAGAGGGGAGGAGGGTAGAGGGAGAGAGGAGAGGAGGGAGGGAGAGAAGGAGGAGGGTTTAGGGGAGGGAGAGAAGGGAGGAGGGAGAGAGGGTAGGAGGGTAGAGGAGGAGGGAGAGAGGGAAGGGAGAGACGGGAGGAGGGGGAGGGGGAGAGGGAGAGAGGAGAGAGGAAGGGAGGAGAGTAAAGGGGGAGGGAGAGGGGAGGAGGTAGAGGAAGAGGGAGAGGGGGAGGAGAGTAGAGGGGAGGGAGATAGGGGAGGAGGGAGAGGAGGAGGGAGAGAAGAAGGTATATGGGGAGTGTGAGAGGGGAGGAGGGTAAGGGACCTGACCTCACTCTCGGAGCTGTGACCTTTGACCTGAGCGCACGAGGGGGACAAGCATGTAATGAGCGGGTGGCGGAGGGGGCGGGGCTTAGTGGGGCTTAGCGGGTTGTGTTGTTGACATCTCGGGATAATGATGATACGGAGGGGGGTTAGGGGTCGGGGAGAGGGGGAGGGGCGCTAAGGGAGGTCACAGGGGAGGGCGCGAAGGGAGGTCACAAAGGGAGGGGGAGGGGCGCTGAGGGAGGTCAAGACTGTCAAGTGTGTCTTCGAGGAGGGTGTCGGGTGAGGAGAAAAGAAAAGGGTGATAATGAGAGGAGGCTGTAAACGGGGGGGGGGGGGGGGGGGGGTCATGAAGGGGAGGAATTTGAGACGAGGCGAAAAAGGGGAGAAAAACATGGAAGAAGAGAATGCTAAGGGGAAAACGAGACTTGATGAACGGAGGACTTAGACAAGAAAGGAGGGATCGCTTTACAAGACGGAATTAGAAAAAGAAAAATATACTACGGCTAGAACACAAACCACTCTGAAACTGCGAAAGGAAGAGAGGAAGAAAGGAAAAAGAAAAGAAAGGCAAAAAGGAAAAAAAGAAAGAAAGGCAAAAAAGGAAAAAAGAAAACGAAAGAAAGGAAGAAAAAGAAAGAAAGAAAGAAAAAGAAAGAAAGGAAGAAAAAGAAAGAAAGGTAGAAAGAAAGTAAGAAAGAAAACCGAAGAAGGATAGAAGAAAGGATGAATGGATGAATGAATACATAAATGAAAATATAAGAAAGAAAAAAAGAAAAAACAGATACTAAAACCCGCATCAAAAACGAATACCAGAATTCAGAAGAAGAAAAAAAACTTTCTCCGCTTAAAACATGACAAAAAAAAAGAGAGAGAGAGAGAGTGGACAGAAGAGAGACCAAAAGACGTTAGAAATGTGAATGGGATATTTGGCCTAAGGAGTCAAGGAGGCTGAGAAGAAGCAGGGGCGCGGCGAGAGGGCACGAGAGGGGAGGAGATGCCGCGCCAGAGAGGTTTGGTCAACATAGGAGTGCTGAGAGTTCCTGAGAGGCTCTGAGAGATCCTGAGAGACCCCGAGAGTTCCGATGGCTTCCTGAGAGATTCTAAGAGATCCTGAGATTTCCTGAGAGACCCCGTGAGACCCTCAGAATTCCTGAGAGATTCTGAGAGACCCCGAGAGATCCTCAGACTTCCCGAGAGACCCTGAGCCTGACTGAGAGACCCCGTGAGACCCTGACATTCCTAAGACCTCCTGAGAGATCCCAAGAGGCCCTGAGAGATCCTGAGAGATCCGGTGGCTTCCTGAGAGATTCTGAGAGATACATAGAGATCCTGAGAGACCCTGCGATTTCCTGAGAGATCCAGAGAGACCCCGAGAGATTCTCAGACTTCCTGAGAGATCCCGAGAGACCCTGGCATTCCTAAGACCTCCTGAGAGATCCCGAGAGATCCTCAGACTGAGACCTCCCCTGAGAGATCCCGAGAGACCCTGGCATTCCTAAGACCTCCTGAGAGATCCCGAGAGATCCTCAGACTGAGAGATCCGAGAGGAGAGATTCTCAGACTTCCTGAGAGAGAGACCCTGGCATTCCTAAGAGAGATCCCGAGAGATCCTCAGACTTCCTGAGAGATCCCGAGAGACCCCGAGAGATTATCAGACTTCCTGAGAGATCCCGAGAGGCCCTGACATTCCTAAGACCTCCTAAGCGATCCCGAGAGAGAGCCTGACACCTCTCTGACAGGGGCTGACAGCGGGGCGTTGTCAGCCACGGGGGCGGTGGATGGGAAATATCAATATGAACACGATTACAACCATATGCAAATTCGGTCGACATTGGATCCTTTGATATCGAGAAAAAAAAGTTGGCAAGCGAGAGGCGTGTTTTGGGATTCACTTTTTTATTCGTTTATTTGTTTCACATCAATCATTTTTTCTATCTTTTTCATCAAATCATTCATTCATTGATTTAATGTTATCTTTTTTTTGCCAAAATATTTTTTTCGTTATATCATTCATATCATCTTGTTGTTATCGCTTATCTTTATTACTTACTGCTACTACTACCTACCATTACTAAAAACTACTATAACTACTATTAACTTTACATTATCATTAATATTGCTATTATCATGACTAAATTCCAGCTGCTAATGCTTCTACCGTTGTTTTTACTACTACTACTATATCTGCTACAACAGTTGTAAATCAGGGCGGTGCATTCACAAAGGAGTAAGAAATGTGGGCGGGGCGAGGAGCACGAGGGCGGGGCGATGGGCGGGGAAGCAGGTGAGGAAAGCCCAGTGGACTTATTGGATCTTTATGAGATTGCATTCACCTTGCAGGATTTATTTCTTCAACACACATATGTTTAAGTATATGTACATGCATATATATATACATCTACATATGTATAAACGTATAAAGTATGCATATATATATGTGTGTGTGTGTGTGTGTATGTACATGTTGTACATGTGTGTTATATATGTATATATATATATATATATATATATATATATATATATATATATATATATATATATATATATATATATGTATGTATGTATGTATGTATGTATGTATGTATGTATGTATGTATGTATGTATGTATGTATGTATGTATGTATGTATGTATGTATGTATGTATGTATGTATGTATGTATGTGTGTGTGTGTGTGTGTTGTTTGTTTGTTTGTGAGTGTTGTTCATATACATACATACATACACACACACATATATATATATATACATACACATATATTAGTGATATGTACACGCGCGCGTGTGTGTATGCGTGTGCCTGTGAGATGCCTGAAACGTGCAAGTCCTGGAGCAAGGCAATAAAATCGAGAATATTTTATTCCCAAAATGGTATCCAAATTAAAATCTTTAACATATACAAATGATATTGCCTTCGATAAATGAAATAAGATTAAAACATCAAAGCCATTGAATAACTAACAAAATAGATTAACCTTAAAAAAAAAACTAACGCCAATAATATGACTTTTGTATAAAGCCTTATTTGTTTACATGTTAGTTCTACAATTCTCCCCTACTTTATGTTCTTTGGTCAGAAATTTAGTTGTGGTTTGTTAAAAATAACGTGTATGCACTGACTTAGAGCATTCACGTTATGTAAATATGTATTAACACCTCCCCGCTTACGTTGGCAGGCGGTGTTGCCATCATGTCCGCTGCATAATCATTGACCTGCTAAATGTAGCGCCTATGTGCTAGCTGCCGCGGAAACGTTTCTCGAGATTATAAATTCATTATCAGGGAATCCGAAATGAAGTGAGAATTAGTTGTTGGTATTGGAGGTTTAGCTTTTATGTGATTTTCTTTTCGTTTCGTTTCTCTTTCTCCCTCTTCTTCTTCTTCCTCTTTTCTTTTATCTTTTCTTTTCTTTTCGTTTTCCTTTTCTTTTTTTTCTTTTTCTTTTCTTTCTTTCTTTCTTTTCTTCTTCGTCTTCTATTTTCTCCTCTTCCTCCTCCTTTTTCACCTCTTTCTCTTCTCTTCGTTCCAGTTTTCATCATGAATTCCAAATGCATTATAGAAGACAGACAACCCCCACCCCACCACCAAAAAAAGTAATGGTAATAAAATGAATATATAAAAAGTAAAAAAAAAAAAAAAAAAAAAAAAAACAATAAAGATAAATGATGCCAGCTAACAGTCTCTTCAAAAAATGATTCTCAATAGACATGAAAGGCTGCAGCAACGAGCCACGAAGTCACTCTAAGAAGGCTCAGCTGCAGTGCCATGGGTCTTCGTGCAGTCTAAAAGGGACAAACAGCTTTTGGTGAACAATGGAGCTCAAAAATCATCTTTTA
>NW_020868330.1:57500-65000 GCF_003789085.1 Penaeus vannamei
TCATTCTATGTGATCTTTCGTATTTTGGGTGGAAGCTGAAATTTGTTTTCATAAATTCATTTGTCTCCCACGTTATTTTTTTTCTCCCTACGTCTTTATTATTTCTCTCTTCACACGGTTTTCATTCTAACATCAACCACGATATAAAATTGATAGATTTCCAAACCCAGCCCATTCCTCTCTCGCGTGCAAGAATAAGCATGCCTCTGCAGATGAAATATCCAGCCCCATTCATCAATAGCAATCCCTGTTTACTTGCAACAACCTCCCTCGCCAGGTACTTACGTATGCATGACTTGCACCGAAGAAATATGGCTTAATGACCCCTTCCTTCCTTTTGCAGACAGGAATTTACTGCCTGTGAGCGCGAGACAGACGCACCACAGCCAGCACAAAGTAAAGACGAAGCTATTACATGACAGGTGTAAGGAGACAGGACCCGTCAATAGGCACGAGGCACGAGGCACGAGGCAGATACCTGGGATTTGTACCTGTAGTGGGCTTTGATATGGTGATGACCGCGATTTCAAATTTGCTCTCTGCGGTCGGGAAAGGATGAGGGATGGTGGGCTGAGAGTACTTGCTTGCTTGCTTGTTCTGTTGGGCGTGTATTTCCATCTGTTGTCCTGGTGCACGTTTTCAATTTTCATGTTTTTTTTGTGTTTTTTTCTTCTTTCTTTCTTTTTTTTATCTTTCTTCTTTATTTTTTTTTTCTTCGTATTTTCCTTCTCTTCCTCCTACTCCTTTTTTTCTTTTTCTTCTCCTTATTCCTCTTCGTCTTCTTCTTCTCCTCCTTCTTCTTCTTCTCCTCCTCCTTCTTCTTCTTCTTCTTTCCTTCACCATTATCATCATCATCGTCTCATCACCATCATCATCGTCATCACCACCATCATCACCATCATCATTGTCATAATCACCATTATCATCAACGTCATCATTATATTCATCATCATCATCATCCTCACCACCATCATCACACCATAACCATCATCATCATCATCATCATCATCTTCATTATTATCCTCCCCATCACCTTTTTCTTCTGGTTCTTCCTCTTCCATTCCTCTTCTCATTCTTCTTCTTCTTCTTTTGAGTAATTATCGATCTCATTTATGTATGGTAATATAAAATGATAAAACAAAGAAAAAAATAATAATAATAGTAAATGTAAATAGACTGACTTTGGAATTCTGAGATGTCCATTACATCAGACAGAATTGGGCATCTTACCCTGTGTAGAAATTCATATATCACAATAAATAGATAAGTATATGAATAAATAAATAATCCTGTGAGATTTACTCTGTTTTTTTTTCTTTCTTTCTTTCTTTTCTCTTCATTTTTTTTCCTTTTTAGTAATATTCAGGTAATAATAAGTCATTAAGACGTAACATATTCCTTTTTTGACTAAAGTAATATTTTCCCATAATATTTTCGTGTATATTCGACCTCCTGAAATAATTGTACGTATTATTAGGTGTAATTGGCACGTGCGACATCTATTCTTATTGCACTAACTAATCTGCATAATTATGGTACATGAAAAAAGAAAATGGATTGAAATATACCATTATCAACAACACATTTTCTCACATTCTAGTTTATTTACAAAGGACGTGTATCAGTGAAGACATCAGCCTTACATCATTTTAACAGCTAATCTTGATGCAAATAACAATGCAAGCACGCCACGTCTAGAATTTGTTTGACAAGGGAAAATGATCGTCAATTGGCAGACACGCAAGCAGCTGGGAGGCGCCGGAGATGAAATATACATTTTGGGGAGTTTTATTTACATTTTACTTTCTTTTCCTTCTTTTTTCTTCTTTTTTGTTGTTGTTTTTCGGCATATACTTGTTTTCTTTTTTTTTTTTGTGTTGTTTACGTTCCAGGTTTGAAGTGTTTTTATTATTCTTATTAACTGTTGCAGAGACAATAGTGGTAATTTCAATGTAGTTATATATAACTGTTCTCATTACTGCATTTATGTTATTGACATTATCATTATCTGTAGAAGTAGTAGCAGTAGTAATAGTAGTAACAGTATTGGTAGTAGAAACAGAAGTAGTAGTTGTAATAGAAGTATTAGCTGTATTGTCACTGTTTATTTGTTTGTTTTTGTTGTTATTGTTACTGTTGTTGTTGTTGTTGATTTTGTTGTTGTTGTTGTTGATGATGATGATGTTGTTGCTGCTGCTGCTGTTTGTTTGTTTCTTTGTTTTATAATCTAAAGCAAGAATATTTGCTCATGAGAAGTATTCACATGTCTGGTGTTTGTTTTCCTTCATAGCAATTAAAAGATAAAATCAAGCAAAAAATTGGCCTGTTCTGCATTTTGTTACGTAAAGTTTGCTGTCTCGCAATACTTTAAATACTTTAAATTGTGTGATTATATATATTTTTGTGTTCATAATGATGCAGTGACGACAGAAAATCCTTGTGCCATCTCTGAATGACTGCTAATAACTATAATGTGAGGTTGTGTGATGTCATTATAAACAAGCAGGGAGAGAGAGAAAGAGAGAGAGAGAGAGAGAGAGAGAGAGAGAGAGAGGAGAGAGAGAGAGAGAGAGAGAGAGAGAGAGAGAGAGAGAGAGAGAGAGAGAGAGAGAGGAGAGAGAGGGGGGGGGGAGGCAGACCGATAGACAGGTTGACTGACAGAACGACAGACAGACTGACAAACTGTCATTATATACAAGCAGGGATATTGGAGAGATAGAGGAGGAGGAGGAGGAGGAGGAGGAGAGAGAGAAAGAGAGAGAGAGAGAGAGAGAGAGAGAGAGAGAGAGAGAGAGAGAGAGAGAGAGAGAGAGAGAGAGAGAGAGAGAGAGAGAGAGAGAGAGAGAGAGGAGAGGAGAGGGAGAGAGAATGAAGATTAACAACACATACAGTACTTGCTTTCTCCTCCCCTTTTTCCCTCCCCTACCTCC
This sequence comes from Penaeus vannamei, assembly GCF_003789085.1. NCBI lineage: Eukaryota > Metazoa > Arthropoda > Malacostraca > Decapoda > Penaeidae > Penaeus > Penaeus vannamei. The sequence goes on from NW_020868330.1 coordinate 60,431, forward strand.
TCCCGTTCCCCTCCACCCATGTCTCCTCTTAGACCCTTCCTCCTCCCTTCCCTCTGCCATTACCCTCCCCCTAACCACAGTGTTTGGATAGTAAAAACATACCCAGTTTATGTGAACCATACCTTGTTCCTCCTTCACGAAACGGTCATGTGAACCGATGTGTCTAAATCTGTGTTCATTCTAATTCTTTCGTATATCCCGTTGTGGATTGTTTAAAAACGAATTTTGTTCATGGCAATTCTTGCGCCATCGAGCCCAGGCCAATCGTCCTCACGGGCTTGGCAGGACGCGCTCCTCCCATCTACCATATATACGTATAAATATATATATATATATAAAGACAGAAACTGCGACAGCTTTAACTCCGTCAGCCCACCTTCAAGGGACGCACCTGTACCTTATTGCTTCCATACCTTTTCAGGCACCTACCACCTACCAAGAAGAAGTGGGGGGAAATCGCCTCCCACTTCATTAAACCCTTACCACTTTCCCCTCCAATTCCCTTCCCCTTTCCTCTCCTTCCCCCCCAATCCTACTCCCTCTCCTGTCCCCACTCCTCACCCCTATTCCCTTACCCTTCCCCCACCCCTTCCAATCCCTATCCTCTTACATAGGCCCCTGCACCTTACTGACTCCCCCATCCTCCCATTTCCCCTCCCCCACCCGTCTCACCCCTATTTCCCATTCCCTTACCCTCCCTCCCAATCCCCTTCCCTTAATGACCCCACTCGTCACTCCCTATTCCCCTTACCCCTCCCCTTTTCCCTAACCCCGCCCAACCCTTCCTCCTCTCCCTAATCCCGCCCACTCCTAACCCTAACCCTTCCCATCCCTTACCCCTCCCTCCCTCTCCTTAACCCCGCCCACCCCTAACTCCTTCCTCCTCTCCCCACCCTAACCCCTTCTCTCTCTAAACCCTTTCCCTGACCCTGCCCAAACCCTTCCCCCTCCCAACCCGTACCTTTTCCCTAACCCCGCCCACCCCTCCCCCCCCCTTTAACCCCGCCCATCCCTAACCCGCCCACTCCCCCCTCCCCCCTTTCCCTAACCCTCTTTACCCTCCCCCTTTCCTAACCCCGCCTCCCTTTCCCCTAACCCCCCCCTAACCCCCCCCCTTTCCCTAACCCCGCCCACCTCCCCCTCCCCCCTAACCCCCCCCCTCCCCTCCCCCTTTCCCTAACCCGCCTACCCTAACCTCTCCCCACCCCTAACCCCTCCCCCTTTAACCCCGCCCACCCACCTCAAAACCCCGCCCACGCCCACCCTACCCCACCCCCTAACCCCTCCCCTTCCCTAACCCCTCCCAGCCCTCCCCAACCCCCTCCCCTCTCCCTAACCCCGTCCCAACCCCCACCCCACCCACCCCCGCCCACGTCGTTCCGGAGGCGATCGCGCGCCTCGGCCCCGAATCCCGGATAATCCATCACGCCCCGCCAGCCCTCGCAGGGATAACGACTGCAGCGCCACCATCAGTCACGTCTTAATGACAAGCCCCTGCGTCACGTACGGATCTGGTAACTGTGGTATTCCTATAAAGTCGCTCGTTGGGACTTACTTCTCCGGGCTTGGGGCGTCCTGGTTGGGGTTGATTTTTTTTTTTTTTTTTTTTTTTTTTTTACTTTTGTTTTGTTTTCCCTTTTTTATCTATTTTTTTCGTTTTTGTTTTTTTTTTTCTCTCTCTTTTTCAAATTCTTTTATGTTTTTTTTTTTTTTCTTTTTTTTTCTCCATCCATGTTTTTTTTTTTTTTTTTTTTTTTTGTTTGTTTGTTTGTTTTAACTCCTCTCTCTCTTTCTTATCTAGCTCTTCCTATTTTTTTCTTTTTTTTCTTAAATAATTTTATTCCTGTGTCCCTTCCACCTCCCCTTCTTCCTCCTTCTCATTCCTACTCCTTTTTCCCCTTCCCTTCCCATTAATCTTCCCCTTCTCCCTACCCCCTCCCTTCTTCCCCCTCTCCTCTTTCTCCCTTCTACGTCTTCCGCGTTCTCTTCTTTTCCTTCTCCCCCTTCCATTTCGCTCATCCCTCATCCTCCCCTCCTTTCTCTCTTCTTGCTTCTTGCTCCCTCTCCCCTTTCCCCTCCTCATATCCCTTCACCCTCCCATCCTTTCCCTCCTCCTCCTGTCCTTCTTTCCATCCTTCCCTTTCCACTTCCTTCTCCCCTTCGTGCCCCTGCCTCCCCTTCCCCCCCCCATCCTCCCCTTCTTTCCCTCCTTCCCTTTCCACTTCCCTCTCCTCTTCGTGCCCCCTCTGCCCCTCCCCTCCCTTCCTTTCCCCTTCCCTTTCCACTTCCCTCTCCTCTTCGTGCCTCCTCTGCCCCCCCCTCCCCTTCTTTCCCTCCTTCCCTTCCACTTCCCTCTCCTCTTCGTGCCTCCTCTGCCCCCCCCCTCCTTCCTTTCCACTTCCCTCTCCTCTTCGTGCCTCCTCTCCCCTCCCCCTCCTTCCCTTTCCACTTCCCTCTCCTCTTCGTGCCCCCTCTGCCCGTCCCCCTCCCTTCTTTCCCTCCCTCCCTCCCTCCCCCCTTTCCCTCCCGCCACGTCATCCCTCGTCCACATATACCACGGGCTGAGAACTCTTAACGGCGCCGTGCAATGGGATCTAGGATTTATAGCGCATTTCTGTGGCTGCAAGACGCTGTGAAATTGCACATTTTCCTTTGACACTGAGCTGACTTCGTCTGACTTTTAATAAGCGGATTAGGTGCCGAGCTCCAAAGAAATGACTAAATATATTTGAATATTAGAATAAAAGAAAGGGAGAGATGAAACACAAGCGAAAACACACAGACGCACACGTGCACACGCGAAGAAAGGAAGTATGCAAACCAACTCAGACATACATATATTAAAAATGTGATGTGACGGATTAACTCGCACGTGCGCGCACACGCACACACACACCTCCTGCCCTAGCGCACACGCAAAACACATACGGCACGCAACAGACTCTCTCCTCTCTCTCTCTCTCTCGTCTCTCTCTCTCTTCTCTCTCTCTCTCTCTCTCCTCCTCTCTCTCTCATCTCTCTCTCTCTCTCTCTCTCTCTCTCTCTATCTCTCTCCTCTCCTCTCTCTCTCCTCTATCTCTCTCTCTCTCTTCTCTCTCTCTCTCTACTCTTCTCTTCTTCTCTCTCTCTCTCTCTCTCTCTCTCTCTGTCTGCCTCTTGCTCTCTCTCTCTCTCTCTCTCTCTCCTCTCTCTTCTTCTCTCTCTCTCTCTCTGTCTCTCTCTCTCTCTCTCTCTCTCTCTCTCTCTCTCTCTCTCTGCCCCTTACTCTTCTCTCTCTTCCCTCTGCTTCTCTCTTCACTCTCTCTCCTTCTCCTCTCTCTCTCTCTCTCCTCTCTCTCTCTCTCTCCTCTCTCTCTTCTCTCTCTCATCTCTCTTTGTCTCCTGTCTCTCTATTCTCTCTCTCTCCTTCTCTCTCTCCGAACCATCTCTCTTCTCTCCTCGCCCTCTCCCTCGCTCTCTTCCACTCTCCCTTCTCTTCAATCTCCTGCCTGTCTCTCTCTCCTCCATCTCTCTCCTCTTCTCGCTCCTCTCTCTCTCTCTCTCTCCATTCTCTCTCTTCTCTCTCTCCCTCCTCTCTCTTCCCTCTTCTCTCTTGCCGCTCACTCCTCTCCTCTCATCTCTCTTCGTGTTCTTTCCTCAGTCTCCACTTCTCTTCTCGTCCCTGTTCTCCTCTTCTCTTCATCTCTCTCCTCACTCTCTCTCTCTCTCTCTCTTCTCTCTCGCTCTCTTTCTCTCTCTCTCTTTCTCTCCTCCTCTCTCTTCATTTTAACACGACATATATGTATCCTTGGTGTTGTACTAAATGTGTGTGTGTGTGCATATGTGTGTGTAATCCCACTCACGCTATCGTGAAGTTACGCAGGAAGTTTGCGCTTTTAGCAAGCAATATTGGCAGCTTTTCTTGTGGAGTTCAGACCCACACTATTAGCAGGTGTGTGAGTGTCTGCCTTGCTCCTTTGTTGTCAATCATGTCTATCACGTTTGACCGATTTAACTTCGGGGCACTAGTTTCTGCTATCAGTATGATTATATTTATTTCCATTTGTTGTTACCTATCATTCTTATCATTATTATCATTATATTTATTATCGTAAATATCATCATTATCATTGTTATTGTTATTGTCATTTTATTGTTGTTGTTCCGCCGTGATTGTTCCTTGTCTTCTTCTTGGTGTAGCTGCTGTTGTTGATACCATTGTTATTATTTTTATTGTCATAATTATTATCCTCATTATTGCAACTATCTCATCCTTTGTTACGTTCTAAAATGTTATTGCCAATTCTTACATCTCTGGTACAAGTTCATTGCTAAATAATTGTTAAGCTTCAAAGACACATGAGACTATTAAATGATGTTCCGTTTCTTGCTTCATGAATAGACGCATTCATTTAGAGAGAGACAAGTTAACACCGCAACGATACATACACATGGATATATGTGTGTGTCTATGTGAGTGACTGAGTGAGTGAGCGAGAGAGAGAAGAAAGAGGTGAGTGAGATGAGTGAGAGAGAAAGAGAGAGAGAGAGAAGAGAGAGAGAGAGAGAGAGAGAGAGAGAGAGAGAGAGA
>NW_020868330.1:90000-102500 GCF_003789085.1 Penaeus vannamei
TAGTTTCAAATTATACGGTGAGAAAAAAAAAGAGAGTGGAGAGGCAACGTACGGTTGGGCTGAGTGATATGTTGGCGGGCTGATGGCCATACGTCACGCCTTGAGACGGTGGGTATGTGCGGGTGTGCATGCAGGGCCGTACTTAAGTAGCGTGCTAATGGCTGTACTGGTGAGACACACACACACACACACACACACACACACACACACACACATACACACACACACACACACACACACACACACACACACACACACACATACACCACACACACATATATACATATATACGTTATGGTATATTTGTATTGTGCAGTATGACTATATATAGACAGATAAATGTTAACAGATTTCTGTACCCCTGCACCTGTTCAGTACATCGATTGTTTCACAATAATACCTGTGTTTGGCCGGCTATGCACATATACCTTTACTTATTTGATTGGTCATGTACACTTGTTCATGGATTTCTGTAGATGTATGTTGTACACGGATGGTATTACAAGTGGAGCTGTATTGGGAATATTTCATACGTATAGCTTCATATGCACAGCTGCGAAACATGTATGTCACTGTGTATGGAGGTTTACAAATGGGTGTACACGCACTATTTGAAAAACTTGTAGCTTGTAAATAAGTGGTGATGTTGAGTACGGATATGGCCATTTATGTTAGGGGTTTATGTTGTATATATTGAAATGAGAATATTCGCTCTGATTATATGCTGTTTCTACTTCTTTGTAAAGAAAAATATATATAATAATGATGATGATGATAGTATTGATCACTAATATAAAAATGGTAATGATAGTGATATTAGTGATGAGGATGATAATAAAGTAACAAGGATTATCATTATGACAAAAGTAACAAAAACAGCAGCAGCAGTAGTAGCAACAACAATGATGATATCAATGATAATGATAATAACACTATCAGCAATGGTAATAACACTAATAATATGGGGTGATTATCATGATGATGATGATGAGGAGATGCAGGAGTAGGAGTAGGATGAATATGATCATTATTATTGCCATTAACAAAAGAGAAAGAGAAGAAGAGTAGAATCATAGAATGGAGAGAAAGGAGATGAAAAAGACAGCGAAAACAGGAAGAAGATAATAGTAGAAAGAGGAAAGCAGAACTAAAACAAAGAGAATAAAACAAGATAATAATATGTACTAAAAGAAATGAGTAAGAGAGAGAGAGAGAGAGAGAGAGAGAGAGAGAGAGAGAGAGAGAGAGAGAGAGAGAGAGAGAGAGAGAGAGAGAGAGAGAGAGAGAGAGAGAGAGAGAGAGAGAAGAGAGAGAGACGGAGAAGAGAGAGAGAGAGAAGAGAGAGTCAGAGACAGACAGACAGACAAAGACAAAGAAAGAGAGAGAGAGAAAAAAAAGAAGGAAGCGTAGCAAAGGAGAGAAAGGAACACGAAGAGAGAGAGAGAGAGAAAAGGAGAAGGCGGTCCCTGTGGCTGTCGACGAGCTCGTGTTCGCCATACAGGTACGTCATGCAATGCTGTGATGATGTCTTGATTGCCTGACTTCAACTCCTCACACAAACCATCCTGTGGCTTGTTGCGCCTTCGTTATGGTGGCAGGGACCGCTTGGTGGGTCGTGTCTGTGGGCGTGCGGGCGGCGTGGGGAAGAATGAGAGAAGAAGAGGGGACGGGAAGGGGAAGAGAAGGAGGAAGGGTGGGGAGAAAAAGAGGAAGAGAGGCTTATACGAAAGAAAGGGGGAAGAATGAAGAAAGAAGAGGAAGGGGAAGAGAAGGAGGAAGGGTGGGGAGAAAAAAGAGAAGAGAGGGAGTGACGAAGGGAAGGGGAAGATAGAAGAGAAGGGTGGGTGGGGAAAGAGAGGAGAGAGAAAGGGAAGAATGAGAGAAAGAGGGAAGAGAGGGAGTGCGAGGGAAGAGAAAGGGGAAGGGTGGGGGAAAGAGAGGAAGAGAAGAGGGAAGAATGAGAGAAAAAGAGGAAGAGAGGTACGAAGAGAAGGGGAAGGTAGGAAGAGAAGGGGTTGGGGTGGGGAGAAGAGAGGAAGAGAGAAGAGAGCGAGAGGTTGGACAAGGGAAGGGAAGGAAGAGACGGTAAAAGCTGGGTAGAAAGAAGTGAGAGAGAGAGAGGGGGATTAATATGGAGAAGGGGAAGAGAGGAACGGAAGTGAGAAGGCTGTGGAGGATGGAGTGAGTTGGAGAGAGAAAGAGGAAGGAGTAATGTGGGGAAAGGAATGGATGCGTGGAGCTGTTAGAGAAAAGAGGGAGAAATAAGAGGGGATAATGTGAGGAAGGAGAGAGGAGAGAAGAGAGAGAGAGAGAGAGAGAGAGAGAGAGAGAGAGAGAGAGAGAGAGATGAAAAGAGAGAGACGAGAGAGAGAGAGAGAGAAGAGAGAGAGAGAGAGAGGAAGAGAGAGAGGGAGAGAGAGAGAATGAAAGAGAAGAGAGGGAGGGAGAAGAAAGAAAGAGAGAGAGAGAGAGAGAGAGAGAGAAGAGAGAAGAAAAAAGAGAAAAAGAAGTGAGAACAAAAATAGAACTCGGATCGAGCAATCCAAAGCTACTCAAAAAAAAAGAAAAGAAAGAAAGAAAGAAAGAAAAAACTCAATCTGTCATTACGTGTAGCAGCTTTCGCCCTGTTGCCCTAACAAGCTCTTTTTATTCTTCTTGGATTTGCTGACGTCACTGGGCAAGGAGAATTAATCCCACAAGAAAGAGGAGACGTCTCGAGATCTCCCAAAACACAAGCACATTAAAAAAAGAAAGAAAAAAAAAAAATTCACAACCCGCAAGCACCACAAACAACCTGGATTTTTTTTTTTTTTTTTTTTTTTTTAATGCGACAGCAACCACAAAGAACTTCGATATGGCAACAATGGATCAAGAATAGAAATTACGAAGTGTGGTAAATATTTGTTGCTGGGGCGTGTGTTCTTGTTGTAGAAAAAAAAAAACTTTTTATATACTTGTCGACATAAGTTATCCCTAATTGCAAATCACTGTTGCAGGTGTTATAAACTTCTTCATTGCATCCCGGAGCTCTTGCAGAATGATCAAAATGTGATAACGTGTTCTTACTAGACTAAGTGGTATAATAACCGACTTCCTTGAAGACGGTTAAAGAATGGTTATCGCTTCCTTTATTGTTGTCTCTTTCTTTCTCTCCTTCGTTCTTTCTTCACCTCCTTTTTTTAAAGATACTTTTGGCTTTAAAGGATGTTGGCAATCATTGTTTTTGTGTGTGTGTGCTGGGTGGAGGAAAATAAAACATGAAAATATATATAAAGATATCTTGTCTTTAGATATATCATATATGTTATTACCATCATTATCATTGTTATGCGTTACCCGAGGGCTTCTAGTTATTATTATTTTTATTATTATCATTATTATCATCATTATCACCACAATCACCATTATTATCATCTATATCATTATTATTATTCTCATTATTACTATTATTGTTATTATTACTAATATCTTTATCATTATTAGGATAATTATTATGATCACTATCATTACCATTCATATTATTATTGTTATTATTATTTTTTAACACTGTCATTATTATCATTATTTTTATTATCATTATCATTGATATTGTTATTATCATTATTATTGTACTTATTACCATTATTATTACTATTATCATTAATATTATCATCATTATTATTGTTATTGTTATTATTATTACTATTACTACCACTACTATCATTATCATTTTTGCTATGTCTATCACAATTATAATCATTATTATTATTATCATTACTCTCGTCATTATCATTATTATGATTATGGGTATCCTTATCATGGTTATATTTATTATTAGTATTATTAACATCCTCTTATCTTTACCATTAGCATCCTCACTGTTATATTCATTGTTATCATTATTTTCATTACTATTGTTATTATCATTATTATTGTTATTGCTATTATCTTTATCATTCTTATTATTGTTGTTGTTATTACTGTCTTTATTATTTTCATTATCAATATCATTTTTCTTGTTATCATTATTATTGTTGTTGTCACTGTTATTATGGTTATAATCGTCATCATCATCATTGTTATCATTATTGTTTCCATTATTGTTATTATTACTATTATTATTGTTATTATCTCTCTCTCTCTCTTGTTATTATTATCATTTTCCCATTATTATTATTATTATTATTATTATTATTATTATTATTATTATTATTTATTATTATTATTATTATTATTATTATTATTATTATTATTATTATTATTATTATTATTATTTTATTATCATTATTATTTTTATATCATTCTTATTATTATTATTATTATTATTATTATTATTATTATTATTATTATCATTATATTATTATTATTCTTTTTTTTGGTTATTTTGATATTATATTATCTTTTTTATTATTATTATTATTATCATTATTATTATTATATTATCATTATCATTATTATTATTATTATTATTATCATTATCATTATCATTATTATTATCATCATTATTACTACTATAATAATTATCACCGTTAGCACTATTGTAATCATTACTATCATTATTATCATCAGCATTATTATCATTATTATTGTTATCATTGTTAGAATTATGATTATCAGTATCATATTATAACCATTATTATCGCTATTATTTTCACCATTATTTTAAGCATTATAATAATATTGTTATTATTGTTATCATTTTTTTATGATGATATGATTTCATTTTATTATCATCATGATTATCACTATTTATTATCATTATTATTATTATTATCCTTATGGTCATTATGGTTATTATCATTATTGCTATTATTATCATCATTATTATTGTTCTTGTAATTTTGATTATCATTATTATCATAATTATCATCATTATCATTATTAATGATATTGATGATAATAATAATAATAATAATAATAATGATATAATATTATTATCATTATTATTATTATTATTATTATTATTATTATTATTATTATTATTATTATTATTATTATTATTATTATTATTATTATTATTATATTACTATTATCATTACTATCTTTATTATTATTGTAATTATTATCATTATTATTTTTTTCATTATTATTGTTATTATTGTTATTGTTATCATTATTATTGTTATTATTGTTATTATATTATTATTGTTATTGTTATTTTATTTTTATTATCATTATTATTATTATCATTAATGTTATAATTAGTATCATCATTATTGCTTTTTTCACCATTGATTTTATTTTTGTTATTATTATCCTCACTATTTCTTTCATTACAATTATGATCATCTTCATTATTATAATCCTTTTTATCCTTATCTTTATTATCATTATTACCAATCCTATTATTATTATTTTTGCCATTATAGTTTTCACTATTTTTTTTTATTATTACTATTATTTTCATCATTGTTATTATTACTATTATTTTTATCATTGTTATTATTACTGTTATTATTATCACTGTTATTATTATCACCATTGTTGTTATTATTATCATTGTTATTATTATCACCATTGTTGTTAATGTTGTTATATTCATCATAATTATGCATATGCGGAATCATCACTTTTTATTTTCAGCATTCATTTACATTCAATTATCTATTTCTATTGTGTATCATAGCAACTGTCTTTATCTCTTTAGAAAAGATGGTTTTCGTATCATAATAGGCAGCTTAAGGAATTTTAGAATTTTCATCACTTTACCATACACTTATGAAGGTACAATACAAATGGACGAGTAAACAATGTTCCACTGTATTGGATATTTAACTGAACCAAAAAGTGTCAGGTGATGTGGCAAGATGAAATACGAAAAAAGAGTAATTGTGACAGCTTCAGTTGGTGAATGATCATTCTCTTTCTATCTCACTATATCTGTTTATTTATATATCTGTTTTATTGTATATATGTGTGTCAATGTATATCTATTTTTGGTTCCATGCTCCCTTATATTTCTCCCTCTCTCCGTTCCGTCTCCTCTCTCCCTCTCTCTCTCTCTCCCTCTCTCTCTCTCCTCTCTCCCTCCTCCTCTCCTCTCTCTCTCTCTCTCTCTCTCTCTCTCTCTCTCTCTCTCTCTCTCTCTCTCTCTCTCTCTCTCTCTCTCTCTCTCCTCTCTCTCCTCTCTCTCTCTCTCTCTCTCTCTCTCTTCTCTCTCTCTCTCTCTCTCTCTCTCTCTCTCTCTCTCTCTCTCTCTTCTCTCTCTCTCTCTCTCTCTCTCTCTCTCTCTCTCTCTCTCTCTCTCTCTCTCTCTCTCTCTCTCTCTCTCTCTCTCTCTCTCTCTCTCTCTCTCTCTCTCTCTCTCTCTCTCTCTCTCTCTCTCTCTCTCTCTCTCTCTCTCTCTCTCTCTCTCTCTCTCTCTCTCTCTCTCTCTCTCTCTCTCTCAAAAAGACAATGACAGTGAATACAGATCAGCGAATGACATACAGATTCAGAGCCAGAGACAGTGACAAAAATACAGAATCAGAGGCATAAACAGAGTGACAGAAACACGGAGACAGTGACAGTGACAGAGAGAGACAAATCCAGTTTCGGTCGAGAGATGACAAAGAACATTGAGTCGACTGATATCACGTTCAGTTCCCGGAAGTTTATAGCTGTGTTTTTCCCTCCTCCCCTCCTCTCCCCCACTTCCACTTCCCTCCCCCCCCCTTTCCCTCCTTCCCACCTCCTCTCCTCCTCCTCCTCCCCTCCCCCTTTCCCCACTCTCTCCTCCCCCCTTTCCCTCCTTCCCCACTTCCTCCTCCTCCTTCCCTCCTTCCCTCCCCTCCTTCTCCCCCACCTCTTCCCTCCATCCACTCCCTCCTCCCCCTCCCCTCCTTCCCCACCTCTTCCTTCTTCCACTTCCTCCTCCCTCCTTCCCCCCACTTCCTCCATCCTCCCCTTCCCTCTTTCCCCTCTTCCCTCCCTTCCTTCCCCAACATCCGAATGCATTCTAATATGGCTCTAATTTGCCGCCGAAACTCGTAACTCTTGTGGGATATTACTATATGCAGAGCGTTTGTCACTGATGTAGTGGGACCATATAGTGACGGGTGATTTTTTTTCTTATTTTTTTTTTACATGATGTATCTGTTTGTTGTTGTTGCTTGTTGTTGTTCTCTTTTGTTTTGTTTTGTTTTGTTTTTGTGTCTTAAAAAAATGTGTGTGTTTTTGTATTATCTTATTGGTCTTCTTACAGTTATTGGAGTTTTATTGATGAATTCCAATCCTACATTTATTTTGATATTGTTATTCTTAATCTAATTATCTATTTGTTGCAAGGATATACCTCGGGTGAAGAGGGAGGGAGGAGGGTGAGAAGGAGGGAGGAGGGGCAGGGAGAAGGTAGAGGGGAGGGGTAGGAGGGAGGGAGGGAGAGGAGAGGGGGTAGAAAGGGAGGAGAAGGGAGAGGGAAGGGTAGGGAGAAAGGTGAGAGGAGAGTAGGTGGGAAGGAGGAGGAGGGGGCAGGGAGAAGGGAGAGGGAGGAGGCAGGGAGGAGGGAAGGGGCAGGGAGAAGGGAGAGGGGAGGAGGCAGGGAGGAGGGATTGGGAGGGGCCGGGAGAACGGAAAGAGGAAGGTGGGTGAGAGAGAAGGGGGGCAGGGAGAAGGGAAAAAGGAATGGGAGAGGGAAGCAGGTGAGAGGATGGTGGGAGGGAGGAAGGGCCAAGCAGAAGGGAGGAAGGAAGAGGAGAGGGCAGGAGAATGGAGAGGAGAGGGGGCAGGGAGAAGGAAGAGGAGAGGGGGCAGGGAGAAGGGAGAGGAGAGGGGGGGGAGGACAGGGGAGAGAGGAGGCAGAGAAGAGAGGAGAGGAGGAGGGAGAAGGGAGAGGAGAGGGGCAGGGAAGAATGGAGGGAGCGGAGAAGGAAGAGGGGGCATCATTGTAAACTTTTGTTTCCTTTGTTTGCTGAGATGGGATTAACTTTTTCTATGTTCTATTTTCTTTTTATCAATCTTTTACGTTTTTTTATATCATAGCTTCTTATTTCCTTTTATTATCATTATTATTATTTATTTATTTTTATTTATCTTTATTTTTTTTCTTTATTTTTTTTCTTGTATTTATCTTCTTTCATCTTTTATTTCTTCCACATCACCCACCCACCCACATCAATCCACTAGGTACTCAACACCCCACACCAAACCCACCACCTAAAACCAGCCCACACACCCACCCACATCCACCCACAACCAACCCACCCACCACCAACACCTCCCCCTCCCCCATCACCACCACCACCCACCCAATGCTGCCACACCCGCCCACATCCAACACCCACATCCCATCAACCACCCACACCCATCCACCACAAACACCCACACCCTCCCAACACCTTCCCCACCCCCCACCACCACCCACCCAACGCACCCACACCCGCCCACGCCCGCACCCAAACGCCCATCAATCATCCCGACCGCAAAACAGGATTTCTTTCTCGTCATCATGTCTCTCTCTCATCCAGCGGCCGCGTCTCACGGTGAAATAACACCTGATTGCAGACTCGCGGTGCATTCGCCGTCATCCTATCTCGAGGCATTATCTTCACCGGGGATGGCGGAAGCAGGCAGCCTTCCGTGGGGGGTGGGGTGTGGTGGGTGGCGGGGTGGGGTGTGGGGTGTGTGGTGGTGAGGGCGGGGGGGGTCCTTTTTTCGGTTTGTTGTTGTTGTTTGCTGTTATTTTTTTTTTCTTTTTTTTTTGTTTCTTTTGCTATTTTATGTTTCAATTTTCTTGTCTTCTTTTTTCCTCTCGTCTTATTATTTTTTCTACATTTTCGTTTTTCGTTTTTTGTCTTTTTTTCTATTCTTTTATATTTTTTTCTCTATTCTTTATTCTTTTTCTATTCTTCACTATTCTTTTTTCTCCTCTTTTTTCTTTATTTTTCTTCGATTCCCTTTTCGTTCTTTTTTTCTTTGTCTTTCGTATCTTAATTTTCTTCTGTATTCCCTTGTCTTCTTCTTTACTTTGTTGTTTATTTGTATCCCCGTCTTTATTATCCTCTGCTCTTCCCCGCCCCTTTCTGGTTTTGTTTTTACGCATTGTTATTATTGCATTATATTGCTCTACGCTCCTGTGTTGTTGCATTATCATTTGCTTGGTCTCTTTACGGCTTTTTTCTTATATATATCATCTTTTTTTTTCTTCTTCTTCTTTTTCTTTTCTTTCTTCTATTTTTTCTTCTCTTTTTCTTTCTTTCTTTCTTTCTTTTTTCTTCTTTCTTTCTTTTTTTTTATTTATTTATTTACTTATTTTTAGAATATAAAGTCACCCCTACACTTGCGACAACTACTTTCTCTCTCACCTGTTGGCGCACCTGCCTACACACCTGTAGCCACACCCCTTTACCGCACGTTATATTGGCCACGCCCAAAAGCACTCTCTTGTTACTACTTAGCGCTCGTTACGTTAGACACGCCCCAAGCACTCTTCGTTTCCACGCCCACAGGAACTCATACTTTTAGCCAACCTACTTACTCCACTCTTTCTATTCTGGCTTCCACAAGTACTCTACTATCCGCCACCCCCAGACTTTAGCACCGCCTTGCTCCACAAGCACTCGCTATCCGCCACGCCCACAAGCACTCATCTTGCAGCTGCTAGCCACGCCCATGCTCCCACAAGCACTCCTATCTCTGCTAGCACTCTTCTCTGCTATTCGCCACGCCCACAAGCACTCAGCTGCTGCACGCCCACAAGCATGCTATCAGCTGCTCCTTGCTCCCACAAGCACTCTGCTATCCGCCACACAAGGCAATGCTTCAAGCACCCCCCCACAAGCACTCTGCTCCGCCACGCGCCCACAAGCACTCAGCTGCTAGCCACGCCCACAAGCACTCAGCTGCTAGCCACGCCCTTGCTCCCACAAGCACTCAGCTGCTAGCCACGCCCTCCCCAAGCACTCTGCTATCCGCCACGCCCACAAGCACTCAGCTGCTAAGCCACACAAGCACCAGAAGCCACACCGCCCAAAGCACTCTGCTATCCGCCACGCCCACAAGCACTCAGCTGCTAGCCACGCCCTTGCTCCCACAAGCACTCTGCTATCCGCACGCCACCCACTCAGCTGCTAGCCACGCCCACGCACAGCCCCTCCCAGCTCCCACAAGCACTCTGCTATCCGTCACGCCCACAAGCACAGCTGCTAGCCACGCCATGCTTCTGCTTGCACTCACTAGCCACGGCCCACAAGCACTCAGCTGCTAGCCACATGCTCCCCAAGCACTCTGCTATCGCCCGCCCACAAGCACTCAGCTGCTAGCCACGCCCATCCACCAAGCACTCTGCTATCCGCCACGCCCACAAGCACTCAGCTGCTAAGCCACGCCCTTGCTGCACTCACCCACAAGCACTCTGCTATCCGCCACGCCCACAAGCACTCAGCTGCTACCCACGCCCTTGCCCTCCACAAGCACTCTGCTATCCGCCACGCCCACAAGCACTCAGCTGCTCGCATTGCTCCATGCTCCCACAAGCACTCTGCTATCCGCCACCCAAAGCCTCAGCTGCTAGCCACGCCCTTGCTCCCACAAGCACTCTGCTATCCGCCACGCCCACAAGCACTCAGCTGATAGCCACGCCCATGCTCCCACAAGCACTCTGCTATCCGCCACGCCCACAAGCACTCAGCTGCTAGCCACGCCCCAACAAGCACCAGCTGCTAGCCACCGCCCACAAGCACTCAGCTGCTAGCCACGCCACAAGCACTCAGCTGCTAGCCACGCCCACAAGCACTCAGCTGCTAGCCACGCCCTCCCACAAGCACTCTGCTATCCGCCACGCCCACAAAGCACAGCTGCTAGCCACGCCCTGCTGCTAGCCACGCCCTGCTCCCACAAGCCACTTGCTATCCGCCACGCCCACAAGCACTCAGCTGCTAGCCACGCCCATGCTCCCACAAGCACTCTGCTATCCGCCACGCCCACAAGCACTCAGCTGCCCACAAGCACTCAGCTGCTAGCCACGCCCATGCTCCCACAAGCACTCAGCTGCTAGCCCACACAAGCACTCAGCTGCTAGCACGCCCCAAGCAGCACACACTGCAGCCGCCATCCCACAAGCACTCTGCTATCCCGCCACGCCCACAAGCAACTCAGCTGCTAGCCACGCCCACAAGCACTCAGCCACGCCCTTGCGCCACAAGCACTCTGCTATCCGCCACGCCCCACAAGCACTCAGCTGCTAGCACGCCCCACAAGCACTCTGCTAGCCACGCCCACAAGCACTCAGCTGCTAGCCACGCCTTGTTCCCACAAAGCACATGCTGCTACCCACAAGCACTCAGCTCTGCCACGCCCACGCTCTCCCAAGCACTTCAGCTCTTGCTCCCACAAGCACTCTGCTATCCGCCACGCCCACAAGCACTCAGCTGCTAGCCACGCCCTTGCTCCCACAAGCACTCTGCTATCCGCCACGCCCACAAGCCACTGCCCACAAGCACAGCTGCCTAGCCACGCCCCCAAGCTGCTAGCCAGCCCCACAAGCACTCTGCTATCCGCCACGCCCACAAGCACTCAGCTTGCTAGCCACGCCCACAAGCACTCAGCGCCACGCCGCCAAGCACCATGCTCCCACAAGCACTCAGCTGCTAGCCACGCCGCCACTGCACTGCTAGCCACGCCCACAAGCACTCAGCTGCTAGCCACGCCCAGCTCCCACAAGCCTATCCGCCACGCCCACAAGCACTCAGCTTGCTAGCCACCCCTTGCGCCCACAAGCACTCTGCTATCCCGCCACGCCCACAAGCACTCAGCTGCTAGCCACGCCCATGCTCCCACAAGCCCTCTGCTATCCGCCACGCCCACAAGCACTCAGCTGCTAGCCACGCCCACAAGCACTCAGCTGCTTAGCCACGCCCTTGCTCCCACAAGCGCTCTGCTATCCGCCACGCCCACAAGCACTCAGCTGCTAGCCACGCCCTTGGCCCAAAGCACTCTGCTATCACGCCACACGCACAAGCACTCAGCTGCTAGCCCGCCTTGCGCCCACAAGCACTCTGCTATCCGCCACGCCCACAAAGCACTCAGCTCTAGCCACGCCCTTGCTCCCACAAAGCTGCTCTGCTATCCGCCGCCACAAGCACTCAGCTGCTAGCCACGCCCTTGCTCCCACAAGCACTCTGCTATCCGCCACGCCCACAAGCACTCAGCTGCTAGCCACGCCCACAAGCCACTCATCTGCTAGCCACGGCACAAGCAACCGCAGCCAGCCCAAGCACTTAGCTGCTAGCCACGCCCCACAAGCACTCAGCTGCGCTAGCCACGCACAAGCCACTCAAGCTGCTAAGCCACGCCCACAAGCACTCAGCTGTAGCCACCCCCTTGCCCCCACAAGCACTCTGGTATCGCCCAGCCCAACAAGCACTCAGCTGCTAGGCCACGCCCACACAAGCACTCAGCTGCTAGCCACGCCCCACCAGCAACTTCAAGCTGCTAGCCAAGCCCCAAGCACCTCAGCTGCTAGCCACCGCCCAATGCTCCCCACAAGCGGCTCTGCTATCCGGCCACGCCCACAGAGCACTCCAGCGCTAGCCACGCCCCTGCTC
>NW_020868330.1:112500-117500 GCF_003789085.1 Penaeus vannamei
ACCCCCTAACTCCCCCTTCCCCCCCACCCCCCCGTCCTCCCCTGTGCTCCCCCCTCCCCCTCTCATGGCTGAGGTCGAAGGTTAGCGAAACGTGGAGTGCATTTCCGTAGACTTTTGCATTTATGTCGATCTCTGTATCTTCCTTTTGCTTCTTTTCTTCATTTTCCTCTTCGTTATCACCTGTTTTCTTCATCTCTCATCTTTAAAGTAAAGAATTAAGATTTTATTACCGACGATAAAGTATATGAAATCAAGAAAATATGTCAAAAGGACAAGGAAAAACTCTTTTATTTAGACTCTGCTGCCCATGTGAGTGCAGGCTAGTGAAGGTAAATTTAAAAAACAACGTTATGATGCTGAGGGTTCAATAAGGAGGGCTAGCGTGGGTTAGAGGTTGGAACGGGGTTAGGCAAGGTGGGTGGGAACACAAGAGTGGGTTTAATCACCAGCATTTTTAAACATAATGAGTCAAATAACTTCACCATAAACACAGCTTAGCGGTTGTAATTCCAACTTATCACTTTGGAACTGATCACTGTAATTTCTGAATTATTTATTAGCCTGAACACATTATTCATACACTCAGGAGCAACTCAGTGTCGTAAACTATAATTGAGAGGAAATTATTTGAGAATTAAAACCCAAAACCCGCCATTTGGACGATGGGAATTTATATGATAAAAATGACATGGTCACTCGTTGGACTTTGATCATGGGCCATTTAAAGCCCTTCCTTCATCATCAAAGATAACTTATCTTCATTGCCATTTTTCAAAATAATTGTGAGGGCAAGGGGAAAACTGATTTTTTTTTCTTATTCTCTCTTTCTCTCTCTCTCTCTCTCTCTATCTTTCTATCTCTCTCTTTCTCTCTCTCTCTCTCTCTCTCTCTCTCTCTCTCTCTCTCTCTCTCTCTCTCTCTCTCTCTCTCTCTCTCTCACTCTATCTATCTCTCTATTTTATCTCTTGTCTCTCTCTCTCTTTCTATCTATCTATCTATATCTTTCTCTCTCTCTATCTATTATCTATCTATCTGTCTGTCTGTCTGTCTACTCTCTCTCTTCTCTCTCTCTCTCTCTCTCTCTCTCTCTTCTCTCTCTCTCTCTCTCTCTCTCTCTCTCTCTCTCTCTCTCTCTCTCTCTCTCTCTCTCTCTCTCTCTCTCTCTCTCTCTCTCTCTCCCATCCATAATTCCGAGATATTTGCAATTCATAAGCAAAAAGGAACAGGCAACAGCTGCAGCTTTCAACAGATAATCACAATAATCAACCTACGCCATAAAGCCCGAGAAGGAACCTCATAATTAATTTAAAACTATAATGATAGTACCAGAGCAGAGAGCAAACTAGTACTTGATAGCCTTTCGACGGGATGAAAACAGTAACGAGGATGTGATATTGATTTCGAAGGCCTGGATAATTGTTGTGATAGTGACGTCAACCCGCGGTCGTGTGCGGAAGCGGGCGAAGCGGAAGAAATAGGAGTTGTTACCATCCGGGAGAGAGAGAGAAGAGAGAGAGAGAGAGAGGAGAGAGAGAGAGAAGGGTAGTATGAGATAGAGAGAGAGAGGTAGAGAGAGATGGAGAAGAGAGAGACAGACAGACAGACAGATAGATTAGATAGATAGATATTGAGGAGAGATAGAGTAGATAGTAGAGAGAGAGAGACAAGAGATAAATAGAGAGATAGATAGAGTAGAGAGAGATAGAGACAGAGAGGAGGAGAGAGATAGAGAGAGAAGAGAGAAGAGAGAGAGAGAGAGAGAGAGAGAGAGAAAGAGAGGAGATAGAAAGATAGAGAGAGAGAGAGAGAGAGAGAGAAGAGAGAGAATAAGAAAAAAAATCAGTTTTCCCCTTGCCTCACATTATTTTGAAAAATGGCAATGAAGATAAGTTATTTTGATGATGAAGGAAGGGCTTTAAAATGGCCATGATCAAAAGTCCAACGGTGACCATGTCATTTTTATCATATAAATTCCCATCGTCCAAATGGCGGGTTTTGGGTTTTAATTCTCAAATAATTTCCTCTCAATTATAGTTTTACGACACTGAGTTGCTCCTGAGTGTATGAATAATGTGTTCAGGCTAATAAATAATTCAGAAATTACAGTGATCAGTTCCAAAGTGATAAGTTGGAATTACAACCGCTAAGCTGTGTTTATGGTGAAGTTATTTGACTCATTATGTTTAAAAATGCTGGTGATTAAAACACTCTTGTGTTCCACCACTTGCCTAACCCCGTTTCAACCTCTAACCACGCTAGCCTCCTTATTGAAGCCCTGCACATCATAACGTTGTTTTTTTTAATTTACCTTCATAGCCCTGCACTCACATGGGAGCTAGGTCTAATAAAAGAGTTTTTTCCTGTCTTTTGACATATTTTAGTTCCACGATGTGATGGATGTATACTAAATTTAGATTCAGACAGTGCCTGGAATCGTAACGTTGGAATGTGAATAAAGTAGACGTCTATAGTTGCTTATCAGCCTTATTATGTATGTAGAATGTGAGCTATGGTAGAGATAATAACCGTCGATGGTTGATCGGTGAAGAACGAAGAAATGGTGTAGGAAGTATGGTTAAGTAATTCGAAAAACAGTCGTATCAGTGCAAAGTGAAAGGGTAACTATAGATTTAGTTAATTCGCACAATGGGGAAGCAGAAATTTACCATGATGAAAGGCAGCAAGATAAAAAATGATACTCGCGAACGTATTTTATATCACATACAATACGATATACAAGAGTGAATATAAGGGTCACAAAAACATTATGTTATAACAATAATGACAATGATAAAAATATGGTATCATATTATCAAATCATTATTGCTATCATCAATAATTAATGTTTACATAATTACTACTATATCAACATTATCATCAATCAGCTTAATATCTCATTTCTATAGTCATTAGTACAATCATCATTATCACTATCATACATCTGTGTTGCATGACGTGTGAAAAAAGAACCCTAAAGTTTTATTCCCAGATCAATATTCAAAGCTTACACGTATTAAAAAGCTGCTCTAGTGAAAAGGCGTTCCTATCATATTATGTAAATTCCTCTAAACTCTCTAATCTAATCTAATGTACCGTGTACTTTCTCTCTTTTCTTTTATCTTCGCCAAACTATCTCTTGACATGAATTAGAAATGATTTTTTATTCATCAAATGTTGTGCACTGTAAGTTAATGTCATTGTATATTCAGTTAATCGCACTTAACAGTCACAGTGACAAAGTATGGACCGATACCACCCGGTACTTATAACCATCGTGGGACCTGTGCATTGCTAAATAGAAAGTCCCTGCTTGCCTATAACGTAATTGAATTCAAATATGTATCGTTTGAATATTACTTGATAAAGTAGCATTTTATGGAAGTGTAATGTGCATGCAGTACCCTTGTCGAATGTATATGGATACCTTAGTGTATTAACCGAAGACCAAAGTGAAGGCAAGGCATAAACCTCTTCTCATTCTTCTGGGTAGGACCTTGAGAATGAATATAAATGAGCGACAACGTTTTATGTGATATCTATCCTCTCTCGCGTTGGCCATTATGCATTCCCCGCTCAGAATACTAAGCCCAGAAAAAGATATGACACAAGACTATGGGAGTTATTTTTTGAACACTTATTAGTACAAATTTTAGTGGTATGAAAGAGAAAAGGAATCTACCAACTATACACGAAAGAATCCCCAACATGAAAATGTCGTTCTGCATTTGAATTGCAAAGCATCTAAATGATTTCCCATAAACCAATACCCACTACAGCAGACGTACTATTATGCTAACTACACTCTTAGTACGCCTGGTGTCTACAGAATTGAAATTGATAGAATTAAATCTCTGCCATACCTCCCTACCTCCTACTTCCAGCTTTCTTTTCCCGAGGCGATGATGCAAATGGCTATTATTTGAATACTAGCGTTCTCGCATTCACCAGCAGTTCTACTTTATATTCAATCATAAGAAACACGTCTTCACATATGGTTCTGTAGACTGAAGCGGCGGCTCGAGTTGCAGCAGCGGCCGTATTCCTTCCTCTTTGAAGATTTATAGAATAGGCGCGCGTATCCCTTCAGCAGTCAGAGAAGCTATCACGGAGCTACGTGTTAGCTTTCCTGTTACAGATAGCATGAAGTATAGTGGCGGCGGTGTAATTGATCGCAGTTCACAACCTGTTTTACAGATTCCGAGATAGGGAATACAAGACTTGATCATAGGTACTTGATACGACATAATCTGTTTGGTTGCAGAGAGAGAGAGAGAGAGCGGGGATCTCACGCTGATATATTACTGCATGATAGTGTTGACTCCCTTGCAAAGAACACCTTCAATTAAGGCTTCCTTCATATGCATGTTAACCTCTCTATTACATTTACCACAATTGCTTTTTTATCTATTTTAATATTTAACTGAAATAAATGAACGTTTTCTCAGAGATCTACAAACACAAGTATTTAATAATTAACCTCTTGTTTACCCTATAGCATAAACAAGAGGTCAATTAGGATATTTTATGCAATTACTTCTCAGATTTGATTTCCAAATAATACATCTATGGGGGGTGAAACTA
This sequence comes from Penaeus vannamei, assembly GCF_003789085.1. Lineage (NCBI taxonomy): Eukaryota > Metazoa > Arthropoda > Malacostraca > Decapoda > Penaeidae > Penaeus > Penaeus vannamei. Next base: position 117,082 of record NW_020868330.1, read on the forward strand.
AACAATACACACTTCCCCCTAATGTAGTGTGAATGAAAATAATGTAATATACAATTTAGACATCCTCGTACGGGGTGTTTCAGTGCATGTCAGTACTTTGCAAGTGTAGAAGGATTCCAGAACGGCCTGGAGTAGTAACCGGATTTTGCCTGTTATTTTTTTTATGCCAATATATTTATCTAACGTATCCTATAAATTTTCGAGAACATTTTAGTTAGTACACACTGAAGAACTCAGGTAGCCAGTCTTGTATTCGGCTTTAATGAAGATTGATTTCAGAAAATGCACACAATTGTAATCTGCATTTAAAAAAAATATATTATCACTACTTTTATCATAGTCATTACCATTATGATGATGATGATGATGATAATAGTAAATATGATATAACAATCATCATAATAATCATATCATTACTA
>NW_020868330.1:120000-152500 GCF_003789085.1 Penaeus vannamei
GACGCTGATGGCGAGAAGGGTGGAGTCCATTTCATTAACCCTATAATGTAGAGACAAGAGGGTGAGAGAGTCATTATCAAATTTGTGTATGGCCATTGCGTGGACTTATTACCCGGGGATGGATTGGATGGGCGGGTGGGCGTGTGTCGTATTGTTGGGTGTGGGTTTTCGTTTTTTTTTTTTTTTTTTTTTTTTTTTTTTTTTTTTTTTTTTTTTGAGGGGGGGGTGTCTTCTAATTTTTTTTCTGCTTTTCGTGTTCTTGTTCTTGCGCTTTGTTTCTTTCTTTCTTGTCTTTGTTCTTTGTATTTTTCTTGTTCTTCTCAGCTTTATTTTTTTTTCTTTTTGACGCTATTTTGATTTTTTCTTCTATTTTTCTCCCCTTTTCTTTTTATCATCACCGACACTTAAATTTCTTAAGTGAACAAAATTCATCATCTTTAGAGTATGTATCTAACATGAAACTCAGAAACAAAGAAAAACAAGAAAAAAAAAAAAATACCCGACCAGAAACTTGGAAAATCAATTCCCGAAAGTTTCACAAATAGGAAAACATTACCCCCCCTTCCTTACCCATGCCCCCCATACCCCCACTACCTCTCCACCCCCATCCCCCAATACCTACTCTCCCCTCCCTCTTCCCCCATTCATTCCATTTAGACCCTGTCAAGTTTACCATTGGAGTTATCTTTCTCCTAGATAACCCTTTCCCCTTCCTCTCCCTCCTTCTCTCCCCCCTTCTCTTACCATTTCCTAATTCCCTTTTCACCCTTCCCCCCCTTTCACCCTTTCTTCTTACTCTTTCCTACGTCCCTTTCAACCTTTCTGATGTTCCTTTTTGCCTTGCTTCTTGCGCTCTCCCCCTCTCCTCTCTTTTCTTTTCCTCTCTCATTATCCTCTCTCCCTTTTCCCCTTCTGTCACGCCTTCTCTCACTTCTCTCAGTTCCTCTTTCCATTGTCTTTTGTCGTTATCCTTTCTCCTATGTTTTCTTCTATCTCTTTTTCCTTCTATTCCCCTTCCCTTTGCCTTCTCTCCCTTTCCGCTCGTCCTCTCTCCTTTTCCCAGGCTTCTCTCCTCACCTCTTTCCCCTTCCTCTCCTTTCTTCTCTCTCTCTCCCTTTCTGGTCTCTCACTCTTTTCCTCTTACGCTATCCCCTTTTCTCTCTCGCTCTCTCCCCTTTTTCTCCTTTTCCCACTCAGGCCTTTCTCCTTTCCTATTTTGCCCTCTCCTTGTTTCTTTCTCGACCCTCACTGTTCTTCTCTCCTCCTCTCCTTTTCTCACTCTGGCTTTTCCCCATTCCCTTCTCTCCCTCTCCCTCTTCTCTTCTCACCTTCTCCCGTTTTCCCTCACTCCCTCTCTTATTTTCTTGCTCTGTCCTCTTTCCTTTATTCTCTTTCCTTCTCGTTCTCCCCCCCCCCTCTCTCTCTCTCCCTAGCATCATTTTTCCTCTCTCCTTTCCCTCTTTCCTCCTCGCCCTCTCCCTCTCCTCTTTTCCTTCCTGGTCCTTTCCCTTTTTCCCTCTCTCGCCTTCTCCACCTATCTCTCTCGTCCTCTTCTTCTCTCTAACTCGGCTTCACCTTTTCTCTATCGCTTTTTTCCATTTTCTCTCGCCTCCTCCTCCTTTCTCTCTCGCCTCCTCCTGTTTTCTCTCTCGCCTTCTCCTCTTATCTCTCTCGCCCTCTTCTTCCTTCTAACACGCCTTTTCGTCCTTTCTCACTCGCTTTTTCTCCATTCTCTCTCGTCTTTCTCTCTCCCTCTCTACCTTTCTCTCTCACTTTCTTCCATTCTCCCTCACCTTCTCCCCCCTTCTCTCTCTCTCCCTCTCCACCTTTCTCTCTCGCTTTTTTCTCCATTCTCTCTTGCCTTCTCCCCCTTTCTCTCTCTCCCTCTCCAACTTTCTCTCGCTTTTTTCCATTCTCCCTCGCCTTCTTCCCCCTTCTCTCTCTCTCCCTCTCCACCTTTTTCTCTCGCTTTTTTTCTCCATTCTCTCTTGCCTTCTCCCCCTTTCTCTCTCTCCCTCTTTCTCTCTCGCTTTTTTTCCATTCTCCTCGCCTTCTTCCATTCTCTCTCTCCTCTCCAACTTTCTCTCTCGCTTTTTCTCCACTCTCCCCTCACCTTCCTCCTTTCTCTCTATCCTCTCCACCTTTTCTCTCTTTCCCTCTTTCTCTCTCGCCCCCTTTTCTCCAAATACATACACGATTGAGTGCCCCCTACCTCTACGACATTGCCGCTTCTCTGGTTAGCTACACACTACGAGATCTCGATTTATAACCCCCTCCCCCACTTCCCTCTCCCTCCCCTGCCCCTTCCCTCTCCCCACCGCCCCCCCAGCCCGCCATAACTCGTTGTCGGCTCCGATATTACCAATTTTACCGCCCCCTTTCCGCCATAAAGTACCTGGGCCGGCGGAAAAATTGGTGTCATAAGTCCTTTCTTTACCGCAATTGCCACCTTCCTTAACCGCGACTTCTGGGTCTCCCTTTACGGCGCGGGGAGGGGAGGGGATTGGGGGGTGGGAGGGGGAGGAAAAAAGGTGGGAGGGGCGGAAGGAGGTGGAAGGGAAAAAAGGGAGGAGGGGGGAGGGGAAGGGGGAGTGGACAAAGTGGAAGGATGGGCTGGAGGAGGAAACATTGGGAGAGGGGGGAGGAGGAAGTGAGGAAGGAGGAGAAACGGGGGAAGGGAGAGGGAGCATAAAAGAAGTGAAGGAAAGGGGAGGAAGGAAAGATGGGTGAAGTGAGGAAAATCTTGGAGGATTGGATGGGAGGAAGTGAATGAGGAGGGAAAGAGGAGAGAGGAGAGGAAGAGAAAGAGAGAGAGGGAGAGAGAAGGAGAGAGATTGAGAGAGAGAGAGAGAGAGAGAGAGAGAGAGAGAGAGAGAGAGAGAGAGAGAGAGAGAGAGAGAGAGAGAGAGAGAGAGAGAGAGAGAGAGAGAGAGAGAGAGAGAGAGAGAGGAGAGAGAGGGAGAAAGAGAGAGAAAGAGAGAGAGAGAGAGAGAGAGAGAGAGAGAGAGAGAGAGAGAGAGAGAGAGAGAGAGAGAGAGAGAGAGAGAGAGAGAGAGAGAGAGAGAGAGAGAGAGAGAGGGGGGGGGAGGGAGGAGAGAGGAGAGAGAGAGAGAGAGAGAGAGAGAAGAGAGAGAGAGAGAGAGAGAGAAGAGAGAAGAGAGAGAGAGAGAGAGAGAGAAGAAGAGAGAGAGAGAGAGAGAGAGAGAGAGAGAGAGAGAGAGAGAGAGAGAGAGGAGAAAGAGAGAGAGAGAGAGAGAGAGAGAGAGAGAGAGAGAGAGAGAGAGAGAGAGAGAGAAGAGAGAGAGAGAGAGAGAGAGAGAGAGAGAGAGAGAGAGAGAGAGAGAGAGAGAGAGAGAGAGAGAGAGAGAGAGAGAGAGAGAGAGGAGAGAGAGAGAGAGAGAGAGAGAGAGAGAGAGGCAGAATGAAAGGAGAATTTAGACCGAAGGAAAAATGGAGGAAGTATATGGACAAGAGAAGATACGTAGAGAGAAAAATAAAAACAAAGAAAATCATAAGAACAATAGCAAAATACAAAAAAAGGTAAAATAAACAAGAGAAGGCAAAGGAATAAGGAATAAAGGAAAAAGAAAGGAAGAGATATCCAATTGATGGAAATAACGAAGAAAATGAGGAGGAAAAGATGAGAAAGAAGGGGATGGTGAAAAAGAAAAAGGTTTAGAGAGAATTAAAGAACAGAGGTTTTAGAGGGAAAGGTGGAGAGGACAGGTAGTAAACAGGAGAAAGGAAGGGGTAAAAATGGAAGAGTGGGGCAAGAGGGAAAGAGAGGTGGAAAGAATGAGTGATAAAAGGGTGGAGGAACGGAAAAGGGTATAGAGAAAAGAAGAAAATCAGAGAGGTAAAGAGGAAAGGGAAAAGCATAAATGAAGAAAAGAGGGAGGAGGAAGAGGGAAAAGCATAAATAAAGAAGAAAGAAGAAAAGAGAGAGATGAAAAAGAAAGAGAAAGAGAGATTAATGAAAAATAAAAGAAAGAGAGATAGGAGGGGAGAGGGGGAAGGAGAGGGAGAGGTAAAAGGAAAGGAGAAGGGTAGGGGAGAGAGAGAAGCAAGAAAAGGGAGATATTGGACAATGGTCATTTTTCACATACGTGGGACATCGTTAGCGTGAGAGAGAAAGGACCTTGTTTTGGATGTCTCCCCCCCATTCTCCCTCCCCTCCCCTCTTCCTACATCTCCCCTCCCTCTCTCTCCCTACCCCCTACCGCCCCCCCCCCTCACTCTCTCCTCTACCCCTACCTCCCTCTCCTCCCTCTCTCCACCTACTCAACCTCCCCTCCCCCTCAACCCTACCGCCCTTCCCCCCCTCCCCTCTCTCCCTCTACCCCTACCTCCCTCTCCCCTCCCTCTCTCCACCTACTCAACCTCCCCCTCCCCCTAACCCTACCGCCCTCTCCCCCCCTCCCTCTCTCCCCCTGCCCCTACCTCCTCTCCCCCCTCCCTCTTTCCAACTACCCAACCTCCCCTCCCCCATCCGCCTCTCTCCCCTACCCTACCTGCCTCTCCCCCTAACCCTAAACCGCTCCTCTCCCCGCCTCCGCCTTCACCGCTCAGAGAGATACCATGATCAGGCTACAGAACATATATGCAAGCAGTCAGAGGATACTNGTGTTTTATCAAAAATCATCATTGGGGTTATATTTTTTTTCCAAATATAATAAAATATTCTTTTTGAAAACAGTAAAGGGAGGGCCCGTGCATAAGGCCCCTGAATGGGTTTTATCTTTATTATTACCAATTATTATCCTTAATCAAATTATAATTTCAATTTTTTTCTTCCTTTCTTTTCTCTTTAATTGAGTGGTAAAGCCTTAAACTCTGAACCGAATATTTATTTATTCTTTAGGCATTTGAATTTCTTTTAAACATAACTCGCAAAGCCGTTGAACAAATGCAAATGTCAAGAACAAAATGATAACAATAACAGCAATAGTAATGAATATACGATAATAATACTAGTAAATAAATAAACAAATAAACAAACGGACATTCATAAAACAAAAAGTTGACCCGCTCCGAACCGTGCATCAAGTTTTTAAAAAGGGGGGAGGGGGGGGGGGGAAGGGGGTTGGTAAAGAAAATAACTAATGGTCCGAGTAGAGGAAGTATGGAAGGGGGAGGGGGCCAGGGGTGGGTGGAATGGGAGGGGGGGGGTTGACAGTGTCCGCTGGAGAGGAGGAGGGAGGGAAGGGAGAGAGGGAGGAAGGGGGAGAGAAGAGGAAAGAGGAGAGGAGGACGACAAAGGAGAGAGAGAGAGAGGAAGAAGAGAAAGAGAAAGAAAAGAGAGAGGAGAGAGCAAGACCATAGATGGAGAGAGAGATTTAGAGAGAGAGAGAGAGAGAGAGAAGAGAGAGAGAGAGAGAAGAGAGAGAGAGAGAGAGAGAAGAGAGAAGAGAGAAGAGAGAGGAGAAAGATCAATAGATGGAGAGAGGGAGTGAGGGAGAGACCAAACAGATAGGAGAGAGAGAGAGAGAGCAGAGAGAAAGATAAAGAAAGAAGGCGAGAAGCGAGAGAAGAGGGAGAGGGAGAGAGACCAATAGAATGGAGAAGAGAAGAGAAAGAAGAGAGAAGGGGGGGGATGATAGATTATGATCGAGCAGGAAGACCCGCCAGATGTCCCTTGGTCATGAGTGAGGGGTCTGATGGCACAATTCATTGCAGCAAAACACGCGGGGGGGGGGGAGGGGTAAGGAAGGGAGAGATTAAATGGTTTACTTTTAATTCCGTGTTCCTTTTTCATTGTCTTTTCTCTCTTTCACTCTTTTCCATTTACTCCTCCCCTTCTCCTTTCTCTCTTCCCTTTTTCCCTTCTTCCCTCCCCCACATCGCTCCTCCTTTTCCTTTCACCTCCCTCACCTACCCCGTCCCTTCTTTACCTCCGCTCAACTACCTCCTCCCTTCTCTCCACCCTACTTCTGTACTCCTTTCGCGCCACATATCCCTCCTTCTCCCTCTCTCCCCCCCTCCTTCTCACTCTTCTCCCCTCCGCCCCCTACCCGCCTTTCCCCATCCTTCTCCCTCTCCCCCTTCACCCCCCTCCCCACTATCCCCTCTCCATCCATACAAAACGAAATCTTTCTCTCTTTCAGATTCCTTTTCCAAGACTTCCTTTTGCGGACACAAATAAAGACCCGACTTTAAACTAGGAGGCGCACGCCAGTTTCGCCTTTTAAAAATCTCTGTCTCTCTGCCCTCCGCCCATCATATTTCTCTTCAACTTGTCTATCCTTCTACCTTCCGATGTCTTCACTTCCTTTTTCCCACTCCTAATTTTTCCGCCTCTCTTCAATTCCAAATTTTCGGTTTTTTTTATTACACTTTCCTCTCTATTTCCTTCTCTCTATTCCTTCCCCTTTATTTTTTATCCTCTTCTCCTCTTGCTCATCTTCCAGCATTTTCAAATCCCCCCTTCCTCACCCTCTTCGCCTTCTACCCTTATCTCCCGCCTCTCCTTTCGTAGTCCCTCCCTGCCTTCCCCTTCTTAAACGCCCTTTTTCCCCTCCCTACCCCTCCCTTTTCTTCTACATTCCAAAACCCCTCCCCTTTTCCCTTCCCTTCCATCTAACACCCCCCCTCCCATCCCCGCTTCCTACCCCCATTTCGCCCCCTCTCCCTCTTCCCACCTACCTAACACCCTCCCCTCCCTCCTTCCGCCTCCCCCTCCCCCTTCCTACCTCCCATCACCCATGCTCCCCCCTCTCTACCCTCTTCCCCACCTACACACCTCCCCCTCCTTCCTATTCTCTACCCCTCCCTCCCCTTACCTACCGCACTGCATCTCCCCTTCCTCCCCCATCCCAATCCCCATCTCCCCCCTACTCCCCTTCCCTCTCCCTCTTCCCCCCTCCATCCCTCCCGCTCGCCCCCTCCCCTCCTACCCTTCCCCTCCCCTCCCCATCCAATAAAGTCCACCGCGAACACCCCCGGTTGCAACCTCCCATACCATGTTCATGCTGCCAGACCCAATGATATGAAGGCGATAGCAACATGGCGAGGCAGCCGCTCCGGTATCTTTATGAGCCTTTAAATTGCTCGCCACGTGAAGTTATGGAGCCGAATTGAGGACAGGAATTCGAAAGGGGGGGGGGGGTCGCGGTTGAGGTAATGGTGGGGATAGGGAGAAGGGAAGGAGGGGGGAAGGGGAAGGGGTTTGTAGAGAAAGGGGTGGGGTGAGGTGGGAAGAGGGGGGAAAGGGGAGGGGTTGGGGGGGTTGTAGAGAAGGGGTGGGGTGAATATGGGAAGGAAAGACGGTGGAGGTGGATTTGGGGAGAAGGGGTGTGGGGGAAGGAGGGGGGTCGATGGGGGAAGAGGAGGTAAGAATAAGAAGAAAATGGTGAGATGAAAATAAAGAGGGGAAAGATTGGGGAGAAGAAGAGGAAGGAGAATTAACGGATAACGGAGAGAGGAGACAAGAGATAGGCGAGAATAGGGAAAGGATAACAGACGAGGGAAGAAAGAAAAAAAATAATAATAAGGAAAAAAAAACGGAATAGAGGAATGGGTTATATAAGTGGGGGAGGAGGAAGGAGGAAGAGGATAAAGGAAGCGAAGCAAAAAGTACGAAATAAAAGAAAAAAGGAGGACAAGGAGAAAGGAAAGAGACAGTTCGGGATGTCGTCATGGTCGATAACCGCACACCCGAGGCATAGGAATATCGCCCTTACGCAACATACGAACAGAGAGACCACCGATCTCGCAACGCACGTTATTAACGATTACAAAAAATATATATATCACTATTATGCTGCGACTCTTATCCGATTCGGTTTACTTTGAGAGCAACCGAAGTGATGAAGTTAAAAGCCATTTCTTTGACTTAGAGAAAAGAAAAAATAAGTTTTGTATTTACTGATCTCGTCCATTTTCAAAATCCGTGTCGAAACGAACACATTCAGAAACAGGAATCAAAATCCGTGTCTAGACGAATCACTTTAGAAATAGATTTTTTTTTTTCTTATTTTTTTTTTTTTTTTGGGAAAATCGAAAATGGAGGGTTTTAAGAAATGAGCTTGGGATAAAACCTAGCAACTTTAAAAGAAAATAGATATAATTAAACCTAAACTAAATTACTTTAGGAAATAAAGAAAAGATGGAAGTTTAGAAAGCCTTACAGATAACTTACCTCTTTAGAAATAGATATTAAACCTAAAACTAAATACTTTAGAAATAAGAAAACATTTGAAGGTTTTAGAAAGCTTACGATAACTATACCATTTTAGAAATAGAAATTAAACCTAAACTAAAATACTTTAGAAAAATAAGAAAATGGATAGGTTTACGAACTTTACAATTAAACCTAACTCTTTAAGAAAAATAGATAATTAAAACCTAAAATTTTAAATACATTTAGAAATAAGAAAATGGAAGGTTTAGAAGCTTATGAGAAACCCAGCACTTTAGAAATAGAAAATAAACCTAAACTAAAAAATGGAAGGTTTTAAAGCTCACCGTAACACTAGCCTAAATAACGCCTTGGAAAAAGCTTTAAAAGTGACAGCTTTAAGGAGCGGAACGAGGAGCGGGATTAAGTGGATAAAAGGCCTTAATGCACAGCCTATTAATTTGATTCGGTTAATGGAGGCCACCAGCGGATAAAGGGATGGGGGGGAGGGGGGGGAGAGGGGGGAGGGGTGGGGGAGGGGGGGTGTCAGCGGTCTTATCCCGTTTCTCGTCGCTTCTCTTATCTTTTATTTTGGGGTTTTTGTTTTTAGTTTAATCTATTATCTTTTCTTGGTGTTTCGTTTTTCCTCTGTTTTATATTTGTATTAATTTATTTATTTAAATTCTGTTCTGGCTGTGTTTTGTTGCTGTGTCTGTTCTGTCTCTGTCTCATCTCTCTCTCTCTCTCGGCTCTTCTTCTCTCTATCTATCTATGCCTATCTATCTTTCTTTCTCTTTCTTTCTCTCTCCCTCTTCCCTCCTCCCCCTCCCCCTCGCCTCCCTTTCCCTCCCTCCCTCTCTCCCCCTCTTTCTCTCTCCCCTGCCCTCCCTCTCCCCTAATTCCTTAATCTGAATATCTCCATTCTCCATAGCTTGTCTCCTCCCTTCTTCTTTCTTCTCCCTTTTCTCTCTCCCACATTCGTCTTGAAGGATATCAGATAAGAGACACAGCAGATACAGAAGCCCATTAGATGTTAAAAACTCCCTTGATTTTCGAGATAAGGGGAGTTTGGGAGTTCAAGAGGGCAGGGGGGGAGAGGGGGTGGGGAAGAGAGGGTCTTAGAGAAGTGCAAAAGAAGTCTTTGTGAGTTAGGGATTAAGAGTTTATTGAAGAGTCCATATTCTCTCTGACACGCGAGGGCAAACAGCTGATTGCGAGACAGGGAGGGGAAGGGAAGGGAGTGAAAGGGGGAGAGGGAAGGGAAGGGAGGAGAGGGAGGGGAAGGGGGGAGAGGGAGTGAAAGGGGGAGAGGGAGGGGAAGGGAGAAGAGGGAGGGGAAGGGGGAGAGGGAGGGGAAGGGGGAGAGGGGGGGCGAGGGAAGGAAGGAAGAGGGAGGGGAAGGGAGAAGAGGGAGGGGAAGGGAGGAGAGGAAAGGGGCGCCGAGTAGATCCATGAAAGACGGGGTAAGGGAGGGAGAGGGGGAGGGTAAAGAAAAAAGAATGAGGGTGTGTAGAGAAAGGGAAGGGGTTTGGTGAAGGGTATAGGGGAGTCCTAAGGGCAATGGGGGGGACAGGGATAAGGGGTATAGGGGAAGATCTTATGGGCATGGGGGGACGGGGGGGGAGGGGAAGAATAAGGATTTAAACCTGGGGGAGGGGGGAGTCCCTTTGTGTGTAGTCTGATGCGTATGTCAATACTTAGGGTCATCACCTACACCCTTTCGACATCGGGTAGGGGTGGTGGGGGGTGAGCGTGTTCGAACGTCACCTGACTGGCTCCTGAAGACCTATTGTTGCCACTGATTCCCTGGTTCCTCTCCTCCCCGCCGCCACCCCTCCTCTTCCTATTCCCCCATATCTTTCTTCTCATCTACATCTTCCTTCTTCCCTTCTCCATTTATTCATATCTTCCTTTCCCTCTTTAATTATTTCCAACTTCTCTCTCTTCCCCTTTTCCTCCTACCCTTCCTATTTCCCACTTTCACCTCTCCTCCCCTCCCCCCTCCAACCCTACCGCTCCCCAGTAACATCTCACTTCCTCCACCATCCTCTCCAATCTCTCCACCCCTTACCTCCTCCTTCACTCTCTTCCCCAACACTCAGCCCCAACCATGTCCTCCCTCTCCCTCCCTCCCTCCCCCACCTCCGCCCCTTCTCCCTTCTCACTCCCTCCCCTCCCCCACCTCCCCACCTAATCTCTAATCCCTCCCTCCATCCCCCCACTCCCCAACCATTATCATTCTCCCTCTCCCCTCCTCCCATCTCCCCGACCTGCCCCCACCCAAATTCTCCTTATCTTCCCCCTCCCTCCACGTTCCTCCTATAGCTCCCTCCTTTCTCATATTTCCCTCCGCACAAAATGCTTCAATTGCATTTTATTCGCTTTTTGATAACGCTCCGCTCAAACTCATGTCAAATGAATGCCTTTAAAAGCTGTCATGGGAAGTGTTCAAGGTTCGAAATCTGCAACAGGAATTTATCTCTTATTAACACAACATAAAAACCTATTCCTATGGGTATAGTATTGTGATTTTTTTTAAAATTAGGGGGGGAGGGCTGGGGCTGGTGTAGATTATATAGAAGAGAGAACATGAATGAAAAAATTAGATAAATTGATTTTTTTTTTTGAGTACGGACTCATGGCCGATCAAACATTAATGTTTAATTTTTTTGCCTCCTCCCTCCCACCCACTCCCCCAACCCATTCTCACGCTCTGCTCCTCCCTCCCTTCCCGTTCGCTCTAGGCTCCCTCCTTTCTCCAATCTTTCCCTCCTCCTCCTCACAAAATGCTCCATTAAAAAGCATTTTATTCGCTTTTGGGATCAACGCTTCGCTCAAACTCATTCAATGAATGCCTTTAAAAAGCTGTCATGGGGGTTCAAGGTTTGAATCTGCAACAGCGAATTATCTCTATTAAAACACACTTCTATGGGTAATTGTGATTTTTTTTAAACATAGGGGGGGGGAGGGGCTGGGGGCGCCTGGTGTAGATTATTATAGAAGAGAGAAATGAATGAAAAATTAGATAAATATATTTTTTTGTAAGTAACGGAACTATGGCCTGATCAAACCATTAATGTTATTTTGTTTCCTTCTCTTTTCACTTTTTTATCTTATGAATTTCGCTTCAGTTGTTTTACAAATCAACGCGTTTCTCTGTCTGTCTGTCTGAATTCTCTCTCCTCTTCATCCATTTTTTTCCTCTGTCCTCCGCTCCCGTTCTCGTCCTACCCTCCCCCTGCACCCACCCTCCCTCCCCTTTCCCCCCCCCCCTCGCTCAATCCTCCTTACCCTCCCTCCTTCGCTACCTTCCCCTCCTTACCCTCCCTCGTCGCCTCCCCCTTTCCCTACACTCCTCCCTCCTCCCCTCCCCCCTCCCTCCTACCCTGCCTCCCTCGCCCTCCCCCCCATAGCCCTCCCCTCCCCGAAAAGGTAATCCCCAGCAAACGCCAGTTGCAGGGAATCCACGCAAATATGGTAATGAGCAGCCAAATGATAAGCTAATTGTATATATTGTCGAAGATTAGAGATTAGCCAATATGGTCGCGGGCCAGCGGAGAGGTCTCGCCAACTCACGCTACTATCGGGGCAGCTGGGAGATAAGGTGGGAGGTGATAATAGGTGTTAAAGAGAGAGGGGAAGGGGGATATTCGAGAAAGAAGAGAGAGAAAAAAAATATTAGAGGAAAAAGAATATAGTGGGAAATAAAAAAACGTTTTGTCTGAAACGTTTCAGAGACACAAAATTTCTGTTTTTTTTTTTTTTTTTTTTTTTGTATATAAGGTTTTTCGTTTATGTTTTCATGAAAAGTAACTGAATAGTAAGAGAGAGAGAGAGAGGAGAGAGAGAGAGAGAGAGAGACGAGAGAGAGAGAGAGAGAGAGAGAGAGAGAGAGAGAGAGAGAGAGAGAGAGGAGAGAGAGAGAGAGAGAGAGAGAGAGAGAGAGAGAGAGAGAGAGAGAAGAGAAAAGAGAAAGAGAAGAGAAAGAGAAAGAGAGAGAGAGGAGAAAGCAAAAAGAAAGAGAGAGAGAAAGAGAAAGAAAAATAGAACAAGAAGGAGAAAGAGAGACGGACAGACAGCGATGAACAGACAGACCGACAAGGACTTAAAAAAGAATGAAAGACTGAAGAAAATTGGACCAAGGATCATTTCCTATTCGGCACTGAAATCTTTAGTGTCCGTTAAAAGAAAACAAAAACATATATACAAATTCTTTTTTACTCGTGCTTTATTACTAAGATCATTGGCACTGTAAATTTCTTTTAAGTGCCATCATTTCTTTCCCGAATTCCAATATATTTCGAGATAACATCAATCAGACTATAAAACTATCTATCAACTAGATTATAAAACTCCCTCTGAAAGGAGATCTAGACAAAAACAAACTATCTCTATCCTACTCTCCTCTCTCTCTCTCTCTCTCTCTCTCTCTCTCTTCTTTATATATATATATATATATATATATATATATATATATATTATATATATATATATGTTATATATATATATATATATATATATATATATATATATATATATATATATATATATATATATATATATATATATATATATATATATATAGAGAGAGAGAGAGAGAGAGAGAGAGAGAGAGAGAGAGAGAGAGACGAGAGAGAGAGAGAGAGAGAGAGAAGAGAGAGAGAGAGAGAGAGAGAGATAGAGATAGAGATAGAGAGAGAGAGAGAGAGAGAGAGAGAGACAGAGAGAAATATACAAAGCAACACCACACACACACACAACACACACACACACACACACACAACACACACACAACACATACACATATACAAACACACACACACACACCGAAAACACCGATTAAAAATGAATAATAAATCCAAAACAGAATTCGTCCATCACGCGATTTTAAAAGCAGCTTCACTTGACAGCCATAAAACAAGCCAACACGATATCCATCTGAGAATAAACAGCTGTAAAGACATCTTGAGGTTCTCTCGCCTCTGCTCGCCTCTGCCTGTCTCGCTTCACAAAAGAACGTGATGCCCTCTTTTTTCTTTTTCTTTTTTTTTTTTTTTGGGGGGGGGGTAGGAAGGGTGTTGGGTGGGGGGGGGGAGGGGGGGGGTGGATAGGGTTGATGGGTTGGAGGGTGGGTGGGGTGTGGTGGGAGGGAGGGGAGGAAAGAATGAGGGAAGAGAAAAGGAGGGAAGGAGAGAGAGGGATTGAGGAATAGAAGGAAGAAGGGAGCGAAGGAGAGAAAAAGATAGAGATAGAGAGAGATGGAGAAAAAAGATATGAAGAGAGAGGGAGAAAGAGAGAAAGAGAGAAAAAAAAAGACGAAAGAGAGAGTGAAAAAGAAAGAAAGAAAGAGATACAAAAGAACACAAAAAAAACACATTAAAAAATAAAAACAAGAAAACAGTACTGCAGCAGATTTTTTTTTTTTTTTTTTTTTTTTACTTCTTTTTAACAGCGCCTCCAGCCCCCCGTAGAGGCGCTCTAAATCTAATTGCCTCATTATGACTAATTAGTAGAAGCCCAATTACCCATGTTTATTACCCTATCTGCATCTTTGTAAGGGAGATAAAAACGAGCAGTTATTCATTGCAACCAACTTTGCAACCAGCTGTCGTGAACGATGATGTAATTATGGATGTTGTCCTATTTTCTTTTGGTGAAGGAAAATAAGTATTTTTTCTTGTGCATCTGTCTATCTATCTCTTCTTCTGTTCTATTCTCTCTATCTATCTATCTATCTATCTATCTATCTATCTATCTATCTCTATCTTTTCTCTCTCTCTCTCTCTCTCTCTCTCTCTCTCTCTATCTTATCTATCTATCTAATCTATCTATCTATTTCTACTTTCTCTCTCTGCTCTCTCTCTCTCTCTCTATCTATATATCTGTCTATCCTATCTCTATCTATCTCTCTCTCTATCTCATCTCTCTCTCTCGTCTCCTGCTCTCTCTCTCTTCTCTCCTCTTCTCTCTCTCGTCTCTATCTCTCTCCTCTTCTCTCTCTCTCCTCTCCCTCTCTCTGTTTCTCATTCTCTCGTCTCTCTCCTCTTGTGAGAATCAGATCTACTTACATTGCTGCATCCCCCCCACCAATGGGCCTCATTAATGCACTGTGCTGATCAGTACTTACTGAAAATAAAGAAAAGAATAAAAAATTAGAAATTATATATATACGATTCTAAGTCTCTCGCTCTATATGTCTCTCCTTTATGCTCGTCCTCCACTGTCCTGTCCTCCTCGTGTGCGCCGTCCTTGCCTCCTCTTCTCCCTCCTTCTCCCTCTGCCCTCCTCTCCTGCCCTCTTTCCCTCCACTCTCTCTCCCTCTCCCTCTTCCCCTCTCCCCTCTCTCCCCCGTCTCTCACCTCTCCCCCTCTCTCCCTTCCCTCCTCTCCTTCCTCTCTCCCCTCTCCCCTCTCTCCTCCTCTCCTCCCTCTCCTCCCTCCCCTCTCCTCTCTCCTCTCCTCTCCCTCTCCCTCTCTCGCATGATGGCCAGGCATTATAGATTATCCCGCTTCATTTCAGTCAGGTCTCAAGCTTGCAATTAACTTTCGCATGTCTTCGGCTCACCAAAGTTTACCTGCAGCTTGTCTTTTCAAGTTTTTTTTTTCTCTCTAAAGACGGTTTAATGGCGAGATTTTTGAGGGTTTGGGATCTTTTGTTGTTGTTGTTGTTGGTTTTGTTGTTTTGTTGTTATTATGATTTCGAGGTTTTGGATTTTTTTTGTTATTATAGTTGTTGTTTGTTGTTATTGTTTTAATGTTTGTGTTTTGTTGTCGTCATCAATTATTATATCAGTTTTTATTGCTATCATTAACTAATATCTAGTATCATTATCATCATTTTTTATTATCCTTTATCATTAGTAGTAATTAGAAGCAGTAGTAGTAGTAGTAATAGTACTATTGCTATGATTATCATTACTATTATCATCATTATTATCATCATTATTTCTTTCTTATCATTATCCCTATTCATTAATTATCATCATCATTATATTGTTATAAATTTTCATTATACTTTTTTATATTAGTTCTTTAAATTGAGTTATTCAATTTCATCTTCTCCTTTTTCCAACTATTTATTTTTTCTTCCTTATCATCTTTTATTCTCGACTTCCCTCCTTTCTTTCTTCCTTGCCTCTGCCCCTCTTTCTCCTCCCTCTCTATTTCCACTTCCTTCCATCCTCCATCAATCCTTCCTTTTTCTCTCTCCTCTCTTTCCACTTCCTTTCCATCCTTCATCAATCTCTCCTCTTCTCCTCCCTCTCTCTCTCCCACTTCCCTTTCCATCCTTTCATAATCTCTCCTTTTCTCCTCCCTCTCTCTCCCACTTCCTTTCTATCCTCCATCAATCCTTCCTTTCTCACCCTTCTCTTTCCATCTTTTCATCAATCTCTCCTTTTCTTCCCTCTCTCTCTCCATCCTCCATCAATCCTTCCTTCTTCCTCCTCTCCTCTCTCTTCTCCATTCCTCCATCAATCCATCCTCTTCTCCTCCCTCTCTCTCTCCCCATTCCCCCTTTTCAATTCCTCCATCCAATCCATCCCTTCTCCCTCCTCTCTCTCCCACTTCCTTTCTATCCCGTCTGCCATCATCCTTCCTTTCTCACCTCACCCTCTCTTTCCATCCTTCATCAATCTCTCCTTTTCTCCTCCTCTCTCTCTCTCCACTTATCTCTCTCCATCCTCTCCATCAATCCATCCTTTTCTCCCCTCTCTCTCTCCATCCTCCATCCTCCATCAATCCATCCTCTTCTCCTCCCTCTCTCTCTCCCCACTTTCCCCCTTTCAATCCTCCATCAATTTTTCCTTCCATTTTTTCACCCCATTATTTTTACGTGCGAAATCTGGATCTCTTAACGGTGGATAATGGATTGAAAACACGTTGTCAGAGCAAGAAGGATTCGCGACTGAGTGAAGGCCGCTTGTGCAAGATTCATCCCATCCATTATTAGGCGATTCTCTCAATATAATCTGTGTGATATTATTATTATTATTATTATTATTATTATTATTAATTATTATTATTATTTTATTATTATTATTATTATTATTATGTTATTATATTATTATTATTATTATTTTTTTATTTTTTTATTTTTTACTTTTTTGTATATCTGTTCTTTTTTTCTCTTTTTTTTTATGAAGGAGAAGGGGGAATTTTTTTCTTTATTTTTCTTTCACTTTTTATATATCTATTCCATCTATTTTTTTTTTTCATTTCTTATTCCTTTTTTTATCTTTTTCTCACTCGTACTTTCGGAAATTTTGTCTCCACATTCCCCCCCCCCGTTTTTTGTCTATCTATCATGTCCCTATCACTCGTTATTACTCTTATTCTTTATCTTAATAGAGGAAGGAGATTTTTAATGCGTCAGGGAGTCGAGGAATTGTCCGAGCGTGGCTGTGTTGCGGTTCAGGGAAGAGGGACTCGTCTCGTTGCAGAAAAAAAGGCAAGTGAGAGAGAAAGGATGAAGGAGAGAGAGAGAGAAGAGAGGGGGAGGGGGGAAGGGAGAGAAAGCGGGGAAGAGAAGAGAGGGGGGGAAGGGAAAAGGAGAGAGGTAGAGGGGAGGGAGGGAGGAGAGGGGGAGGAGGGAGGGAGGGGGGAAAGAAGGGGAGAGAGGAAAGAGAGAGAGGGAGGGAGAGGGGTAGGGCGGGGAAGGAGGGAGGGAGAGAAGAGAGGAGAGGAGAGAGAGAGAGAGAGAGAGAGAGAGAGAGAGAGAGAGAGAGAGAGAGAGAGAGAGAGAGAGAGAGAGAGAGAGAGAGAGGAGAGAGGGAGGGAGAGGGATAAGAAAAAAAATTACGAGTACATATAAGCCTCCACCCCCTCAAAAAAAAAAAAAAAAAAAAAAAAAACCATAGAACACCCCCCCACCAAATTCAGAGGCAAAGGAGAGTAGGAGGAGAAAGGGAAGGAAAAAGAAGAGAAGAAGGATGAAGAAAAGCACTTAAGGAAAAGAGAGAAGAAGCCGATAGATCACCCTGGAGGAGCCCAAGAAAGGGAACATGGGCCGGGAACTTGTGAGGGAGTGAGTGTGGGTTGGGAGTGGGAGGAGAGGGAGTGGGAGTGGGAGGTGGGGGAAAGGAGTGGGAGGGAGAGGGAGAGGGAGTGGGAAAGGAGTGGGGAGGGAGAGGGAGTAAGGGAGTGGGAGGGAGGGAGTAGGGTGGGAGTGGGAGGAGGGAGGAGGGAGTGGAGTGGAGGTAGGGGAGAGAGTGGGAGTGAAAAGGGAGAGGAATGAGGAGGGAGTGGGAGTGGGAGGGAGAGAAGGAGTGGGAGGAAGGGAGTGGGAGTATAGAGGGAGTGTGAGGGAGAGGGAGTGGGAGTGGATAAGGAAGAGGGAGGGAGAAGTGGGAGGAAGAGGAAGTGGGGGAAGGAGTGGGTGATAAGGGATGTGGGAGGGAGAGGAGGAGGGAAAAGAAGTGAGGGTGGGAGTGAAGACAGTGAAAGAGGGAAGGTGTGGGAGTGTGAGAGGGAGTGGGGTGTGGATGGAGTGAGAAGGGAGGAGTTTGAGAGAGAAAAAAAAGGTTTTCATGCGTTTTGGAAGATTTTTTTTTTCTAAAGTTGAATTTTAGAGGAAAGGGTAAAAAATTTTAAATATTTTCCACTTTCCCATTCCGCCCTCTCTCTCCTCTCTCTCTTCTCCTCCCTCTCCCCTCTCTCTCTCTCTCCCTCTCCTCTCTCTCCCTCTCCCTCTCCCTCCCTCCCACCCCCGTCTCTTTCTTTCTTTCTCTCTCTCTTTCTCTTTCTCTTTCTCTCTCTCTGCTCTACTTTACGGAGTTCTCTGTTTTTATTCCGTTCCTTTCACTTATTCGCGTCTTTGTGTTCTACTTAGGTGAACTATCTTTTTTTTCTCTCTCTCTCGTTTTTCCTTTCACTACTTCTTCACTTCGTATGCTAGAGTTCTCGAGGTTTTTATTATTCTCCTTTTCCTTGCTTCGATTAACTTCGGTTTTGGTTTTGTCTTTCTTTTATTCTCTTGTTTTGTTTTTATTTATTTGTTTATTTATGTTTTATTTACGGATTTTGGTTGAGTTGAATTTGGTCGTGTTTATAGATTAGAGAGATAGGTTTGATAGATAGATAGATAGATATAGATGTGTGTGGAAGTGTGTGTTGTGTGTGTGTAGTGTGTTGTGTGTGTTGTGTGGTGTGTGTGTGTGTGTGTGTGTGTGAGTGTGTGTGTGTGTGTGTGTGTGTGTGTGTGTGTGTGGTGCGTGTGTGTTGGTGTTTGTGTTCTCTCTTCTAAATTTTCTTTTCTCTTTTTCTCTCTAAGGCAATTTGTGTTCTATCGTATCTCTGTCTCTTGTTTTATCTTCTCTGTCTTTGTTCCTGCTGAGTGAATTTTTTTTGCATGTTTATATGTTCTTGTTTCTTGTTCTTCACCTCCTTCTTTTCTGTCTTCGTTTATTTCTTTTCTCAGTCTGCCCCCATTCTTTGTCCAACTTCGTTGTGTGTCAGAGATATTCTTTTATTCTTTCTCTCTTTTTATTGTTCTGTTATTCTCTCTCTCTCTCTCTTCCTCTTTTCCTCTTTCTTTCTTCTGTCTGTCTGTCTCTCTCTCTGTCTGTCTCTCTCTCTCTCTCTCTCTCTCTCTCTCTCTCTCTCTCTCTCTCTCTCTCTCTCTCTCTCTCTCTCTCTCTCTCTCTCTCTCTCTCTCTCTCTCTCTTCTCTCTCTCCCTCCCTCTCTCCCTCCCTCCCTCTCTCCCTCCCTCCTCCTCTCCTCTCCTCCCTCTCCCTCCTCCCTCCCTCCCCCCCCCTCCCCCTCTCTCTCTCTCTCTCCTCATTCTCACACATCCACATTCACAATTAATCCATCCCATTTCCTCATTAAGACCAAACCCCCCCCCCCCCCCGTGGATCAATCAACGAACGTGTTCAAATATAAATATATGTAGACCCGTATCCACATCTCTATCTGTCTCTGTTCCCTGTCCACGTTCCCCTGGTCAGCCGTTCCACTTGGATAATCCCGCGTTCCTTTACAGCGTTCCTTGGTCACGACTCTCGCTCCTCGGTGTTCCACTTTGATAATCTTGCGCTTATTTCCGTACTTTGTTATAATGCTTTTTTTTTTTTTTTTTTTTTTTTTTTTTTTTTTTTTTTTTTTTTTTTTTTTTGGCGTCGTCTGACACACGGGCGATATATCCACGCTGTGCCGTTCCTTTGTTCCTTCTTGTTTACGTTTGCTAACCGACGGTCGTTCCGGCGTTCCTCGTTGCGTGACGTCATTGCTTCTCGTAGAGGGAGGGGGGAGGGGGAGGGGAGGGTGGAATCGCGCGTGCTTGGGATGTAAGGGCGTTTAGTGCGCTGTTTTTCGTGGGATTTTCGACTTTCTTGGGGCTCTCAGGTAGGCGACGCAATATGATGTTTTATTTTCACTTGTTCAGGTACAAAATGTGTTGATTTTTGTCACTTGTCATTTCCCAATACACGGAAATGATATTTTTTCTTCGGTTTCCATTAGACACTTTCGTTATCATTTCCACTTGGGTTGCACTTCGATATATTGATCTTCTTTTTCCTTCTTCTCCCTCTCCTTTCTCTTATTTCCTCTTATTCCTCTTTCCCCTATCCCCTCTCACTTCCCATTTCTCTTCTCCTCTTCCTCTCTCTCACTTTCTCTTCCCTTCTTTCTTCGTCTTTCTCTTCTTCTCATTTCTCTCCTTTTCTCCTTTCTTCCTTTTTCTCTCTTACCCTTTCCGTTTTCTCTCTTATTCTCTTCTCTCTTCCCTTTCTCCTCTCTTATTATCTTCTCTCTTTCTCCTCTTCCCCATTTTCCTTCCCTTCCTCTTCCTCTCCCCGTCATCTCATCCCCCTCTCCCTCTCTCATTCTCTTTTCTCTTCCTCCTCCTCCCCACTTTCCATCCCTTCCCCTTTCTCTCCTCTCCTCCTCTCCTTCTCTCTCCCTCCCCTCCACCCCCAACCCACACCACCCCACCCCACCCCACCCACCTACCCACCCCCACCCACCCTCTCCTCTCCTCCTCCCATCCACCCCGCCCCACCTACTTCACCACACCCCACCCCACCCCACCCCCAAACCCCCCATCCACGCACCTGACTCATGAGGGACTTATTACCTCAACCATTCGCGGATAATTACTCACCTGCGCTCCAGCCTTACTCATTGGTGAGTCATGAGGCTTGCACGAGGCTTCAGAAAGGTGTTTATTCTTATGCGTTGCCGCTTGTAATATCTGGTGGCTCGTGTTTTTTTTTTTTTTTTTTTTTTTGATGTTATCTCGGTTTCTGTGTCTGTTTGTGTTTGTTGTGTGTTTGCTATTCATTGTCTGGATGTCGTCTCTGTCTTTTCTGTCTGTCTCTATCTGTCTGTCCAATCTGTCTGCCTCTGTCTCTGTCTCTCTCTCTCTTTTCTCTTTTCTCTCTCTTTCTCTTTCTCTTTCTCTTTCTCTCTCTCTCTCTCTCTCTCTCTCTCTCTCTCTCTCTCTCTCTCTCTCCCTCTCCCTCTCTCCTTCCTCTCTCCCTCCCTCTCCCTCTTCTCTCCCTCTCTCCTCCTCCCTCCCTCCCTCTCCTCCTCTCCCTCTTCTTCTTCTTCCCTCTTCCCTCCCTCTCCCTCCCTCCCCTTCCTCCCTCCCTCCCTCGTAACGGGATGTTTATACTGTTTTTTTTTTCTCTTCCATTTTTCTGCTCTGGATTTCGCCTCGCAAATTTTAGGTGAAAGGAATCATTATTTTCTCATTTGTTTGTTGTTATCATTTATCTCTCTGCATATGTCCTTGACTGACTTTCAAAGACTAGTTATGGAACGAAGGTAGGAATAAAGTGCGACGCAGCTGACATAATCTTTCTTTCTGTGTCTTTGTCTTTTTCTTTATTTCCATTCAAGATATTTTTTTTCCACATTCTTCGTATTTTTCTATCAAGTTGATGTAAAAATAGATCGATACTTATTGTGATAATTTTCCGATCGTTGATGAAAGGGAAATATATTTTTTAAAGGTGATAAGTTGAATTGGAAAAAAAATATAAAAAATAGATAAAATTTTTCTTTCTCTTCAACTCCATCTTGTTACTCGTTCGTCAGGGCGTTTGGCCGCTTACCTGGCTCCCTACCTGTCTGCTCTTGCTCTCTGCCCTTGCTCTAGTTACTCTTCCTCTCTCTCTCTCTCTTTATCTCCTTCTTTCTGCTGTGGGTCACCCCCGCTCGGTTCACTCGCTCTGCTCTGTTTTCTTTTTTTTTCTTTTTGTTTCTTTTACTTTGTAGGTCTTTGGTTCTCTTTCGTTTTATTTCTTCTTTTTTAATCTGTCTTTTTTTTTTTTTCCATTTTCTATCGGCGTCTTTTCTCTTTTCTTCTTTTCTTTCTCTTCTCTCTATCTATCTATGTATCATTCACTCTCTCTCCCGCTCGCCCTCTCTTACTCTCTCTATCTATCCCTTACTCTCTTTCTTTAGCTATCTCTCTCCTCTCTCTCTCTCTTCTCTCTCTCTCTCTCTCTCTCTCTCTCTCTCTCTCTCTCTCTCTCTCTCTCTCTCTCCTCTCTCCTTCTCTCTCTCTCTTCTACTCCTCCTTCTACTTCTTCTTCTTCTTCTTCTTCTTCTTCTTCTTCTTCTTCTTCTTCTTCTTCTTCTTCTTCTCCTCCTCCTCCTCCTCCAGCTGTTTCTTATCGCAGCCAGCAATCGACAGCATTGAAAGTTCCAGTGATAATAATAAGCGTTTTTTTTTTCTCTCTCTATCTCTGCTTTATTAATTTCTCTTTTCTGAGATTCTGGAAACACATGCTTTGGTCATTTCAATTCATCTGAATTTTTAAATTTTGTCTCTGATTTATTTCTTGTGTGGGCGTTTATTTATTTTATTTTTTTTTCATCATTATTATTATTATTTTTTTTTTTTATTCTTAAAAAAATATATATTTTCTAGGTCTTTGCCCGAAGGAATTAAGTTATGTATACTTTATAAACACATAAACAGAGAGAAGGATATATATTTTTTTCTTTCGACTTTCAAGACACAGCGAACACCTGCCTTTTAGGATATAAGGAAGTGAAGTTTTTCTGTTTAATCTATCTACGAAAGTAAGTAGAATGATTAAAAATAAGCAAAATAAGTAAAAATGAATAAGATAAGTGAAAATAAGTAAAAATGAATAAGTGAAAATAAGTAAAAATAGATAAGTAAAAATAATAAAAAATAGATAAAATAAGTGTGAATAAGTAAAAATAAATAAAATTTGTGTAAATAAAAACAGAGTAAAAAAAAAAAAAAAAAATATTTGCTAGGAAAAACAAGAGAATTTATGAGCTATGCTACAGATGGGAATGAATGAATAAATGATACAAAATACTTCCCTGGTTCTTGAAGAAATATCTAGACGAAATAAATTAGATAAATGGAATGAGAGAAAGAAAAATATTGAGGGTAATTGGTAGAGAATTAATTCTGGCGAGATAAAATGGGAAGAACAAGGAATAAGAAATTAAATTAAACAAAATGAAAGGAAGAAAAACAGAAAGAAAAAGTGGAAGTGAAAAAAGAAAGAAATAGAAAAAAAAAACGAAAATTAAATGAAAAAATCCTACATTCTACAGAGATAGTTTTCAAATAAAAGGAAACATGAAAAAAAGAAAGAAAGAAAAAAAAAAACAGTGAAGATGAAACCAAATACATAAATAAAAAAGAAAAACAACAAAAACATCGACCAATAAATAAAAAAAAAAAATCATTCATTATACCAAGATCAAACAAGCTGAGAGAGAGAGAGAGAGAGAGAGAGAGAGAGAGAGAGAGAGAGAGAGAGAGAGAGAGAGAGAGAGAGAGGAGAGAAGAGAGAGCAGAAAAGTAAAGACGAAAAATCAACGAAAATAGCGCATGGCAACCGTTCCTCCCGCCAGCAACGCTACCTTTCTGCCGAATCTATTTTACTTTCACCTGCTGTAGTCGGAGGTGTTGGTGGTAAGGCTCACGCTAAGGGGGGGAGGGGGGGAGGGGGATGGGAGATGGGGCGAGGGGGGGAGGTGGGGGGGTGGGGAGGGTGGAGGTGGGGGTGGAGGATTATGGTGGAGGGTGGGGCGAAGTGGGGTAGGGGGAGGGGGGAGGTGTTGGTGGTAAGGCTCACGCTAAGGGGGGGAGGGGGAGGTGGGAGGAGTTAGTGGGGTGGGGGAGGGTGGGGATGGGGGGAGGTGGAGGGGGTTGGAGGAGTTATGGTGGAGGGGGAGGGCGAGGGTGGAAAGGAGTTATGGTAGGGAGGGGGAGGTGGGAGGAGTGGGGGATGGGGGGTTATGGTGGAGGGGGTGGGGCGACGGGTGGGGTAGGGTTGGGGAGAGGTTTGGGGAAGGGGAGAGAGAGAAGGGGTAGGGGTGGAAGGAGGTTTGTGGGAGGGGAGAGGGAGAGGGAGGGAGGTGGAGGTGGAAGGAGTTGTGGGAGTATGCGGGCGGGCGGAGAAGGGAGGGCGAGTGGGGAAGATGGAGGGTTGGAGGATGAGTTATGGGAGGTAGGAGGAGGGTTGGAATGGGTGAGGAATGCGATGGCGAGCGAGAGAGAGAGAGAGAAAAAAAAAACTTAGACTTAAGGCGTGCAGATAGACATACAAGCAGACAAGCCAAACAAATAAAATAAATAAACATAGAACCCACAAAAAAAAAAAGAAATACACCCAGACAAGAAAAAAAGAAGAAGAAGAAGAAGAAGAAAACGAAGAAGATGAAAAAAAGAAGAGCAAAACGAAGAACAAAAAAAAAAAAAAATCTAGACCGAGATACAGAAAGCTCAGACAGACACAATATATAAACATATTTTTTTCTGGAGCAGACACAAGTGACGTAAGACTTGCAATTAACCGTGCAACCACCAATACACCTTCATCACACTGACATATTTATTGTGCAATTTATAGGTTTGCAGAATCATTTACAGCTAAATTGTACCTTAGAAACTTGTTCAAATGTTCAGGATTTGTAGTTCGGAACGCAAAAGAATGCATGGCGGTACTTAATAAAAAAATAAAAAATAATAAAAAAGGGAATATAAGTATAAACGTAATGTATGTAAAGCTACAAGACAGAAAGTATGTATAACCCTAATTACGTAAATCAAAAGAGCAAAGTATATATACACCTTACAGATGATGACCTGAAAACCCTATATATATATATGTGTGTGTGTGTGTGTGTGTGTGTGTGTGTGTGTGTGTGTGTGTGTGTGTGTGTGTGTGTGTGTGTGTGTGTGTGTGTGTGCTTATTAAGCGACGATACCCTTCTTCCTTTTCGAAGAAAAGGAGGATGGAGAAGGAGGAGAAAGTAAAACAAGAAAACTAAAAGAATAATGATTTGAGAGACAAAAGGAGAAGAAGGAAGATGGAAAAAGGACGCAGAAAAAGACAAAACAAAGCAAGGAAAGAAGAAGAAGAAGGACCAAAAAGAAAACCAAAAAGAAAAAGAAGGAAGACAAAAAAAAAAGACGAAACAAACAAAACAAAAAAAGAAAATAAAGACCAAAGAAGAAAACCAAAAGGACACAGAGAAAAAACAAAACGAGAAAAGAAGAAGAATAAAGACCGAGGAGAAAACCGAAAAGAGGACACAGAAAAGACGAAACAAAAGAAAAGAAGAAGAAAAAGAAAACACATCTGCGTGTTGTCAATCATACGCGTCCAATCCGCTGCTTAGGTCCGGGAGATGGGGAGATAGGAGGAAGAGAAGGAGAGGAGAGAAAAGAAGAAGAATAAGATAGACGGAGAGGAGAGGAGGAGAGAGGGAGAGGAGAAGAGGGACAGGGAAGAAGGAGGAGAGGAAGAGAGGAAAGAAGGGAAGGGAAGAAGGAAGAGGAAGAGGAGAAGAAAGAAGAGAGGACAGGGAAGACGGAAGAGGAAAGGAAGAGAGAGGCAGAGGAGAAGAAAGAGGAAAGGGGGGAGAAGGGAAAAAGAGGGATAGAAGAGAAGGAGGAATAGAAAGGAAGAGGAATATGGAAGAGAAAAGAAAAAAAAAAGTGATAGGAATATGGAAGAGGAAGGGAAAAAAGAGGAAAGGAGAAGGAAAGTAGAGAGAGAGAGAGAGAAATGCAGAAAGACAAATAGACAGAAAACCAGAAAAACACGAGACAAAGAAAGAAAAAAAAAAAAAAAAAATGCTAAAAAAAAAAAAAAAAAAAAAAAAAAAAAAAAACAGACAGAGAGACAAAGCCAAGCATATAATCATTTGATATCAAAATCTCCATATATTTCCACCCGCGTAGTAATTAAGCAATGATATACATGCGCCAGAGAGGATTCCAGCGAGCGCGTAAATACAGGCGTCTTCGGTTGGGGGGTGAATGATCACTTTATGACACTCAATCACAAAAATGATAACGTAATGAAAAAGTTGGTATTATTAATGATAATGATATTGAGATTGCAGCTGAGTGAGTCGGCTACTGGTCACGGCGGCCGTAATCAGCTTTATGATCTTCATCACCATGTAAATATGATGCTTATTGTAAATAAATATGAAGGGCTGTGATGGTAATGAGGATAGCAGCGTTGAGGAAATAATTGATAGAGGAGAAAAAATAGGAAAATAGAAATGTATATATTTTTTTTACATTTTATACACATATGCGCGCTCGGCCACACATATACACACACACACACACACACACACACACACACACACACACACACACACACACACACACACACACACACACACACGCACGCACGCACACACACACACCACACACACACACACACACACACACGCACACGCACACGCACACACACACGCACACCACACACACACACACACACACACACACACACACACACACACACACACACACACACACACACACACACACACACATATATATATACGCATGCACATTCATACGCTTGAACGCATATCCGTAACAAAAACAACACAGCCCAGCGGAACAGTATGTGCTTTGCGTGATCGTGGCTTGCAGTCGAGGTAGTCATCAAAGCCTCTTACTCCGGTTCACGTAACAGAGAAAATTCATACCGATTTTTTCCTCCCGTGGATGCGCTTGTGATATTTCGAAATGGGGGAAGTAATGGTATAGATACTTGCGTATTCCTATAGAGTTCAAACAGAGTAAAAACGAAAAGATAAAGTTTCTCGCAAGCATAACACGGCACGGTCGCGAGAACGCAACCCGTGTTTACGATGCATTGTTCCCCCAACCTTCGCGGTATTGACTAACACAGTTCGTAGAGATTCCTGTTACTTCTAAAATACAAAAAGAGAGAAAAGGGGAAGAAAGACACATAAAACCGATACATTTCGTAATGGGAAAAACACACGAACAATTAAAAGTTCCGCTTCCTTTCGTCTATAAGGCTGATTGTATAGAATTATCCGGATTTCGTGGCGTAAAGGTATGAGAAAAGAGAAATTCTGGGGAGCGACTTCGAAGCGTGAGAATTTTGTTGTTGTTTTGAGGGAGGAATATTAAGGTTAATATGTGTGTGTGTGTGTGTGTGTGTGTGTGTGTGTGTGTGTGTGTGTGTGTGTGTGTGTGTGTGTGTGTGTGTGTGTGTGTGTGTGTGTGTGTGTGTGTGTGTGTGTGTGGGCGCGCGCGCGTTTGCTCACTCGTGTGTGTACTTTTGCCTTGTAGAAACAACACATTTAAAAATCATACCTTTGGCCAGGGATATTTACAGACAAACACTCAGGCACACACAGAGAAACGCATTAAAACTTAAAAAATAGATAAAGCATCCACTCCAACCACTTCAAACCTGGAGGCTGTAAATTATTCCGCAAAAATGTGTTCACGCAGAATTAGAGAAGGAGAAACAGAGAAAAAAAAAATGTTCATGCAGATTCACGAAGCTAATTATTTGTGCATGAGCAAGCAAGAACATTCTTCGGAATGGTGTGCTTGGAAAGGGAGGAGGGGGGGGGAGGGGAAGGGAGCTAGGGGGGTGGTAGAGGAAGGAGGGGGAGAGGGGGGAGGGAGAGTTGGAAAGTTAGGGGGAAGAGGGAGAGGGAGAGGGGGCTAGGGAGAGGAGGGAGATTGGGAAGGTTAAAGGGGGGGGGGAGGAAAAGGGTGGATGGGGGCGGTCAGGGGTCCGGGAACACTGAACAACGCAACCTTGTTCCTTTTGTGTGTTCTACCGTCATTAAATATCTATAACTCACACCTCGCCCCCTCCCTCTCCCCCCCCCCCAAAAAAAAAAAACATTTTCCCCATTACTCTCCAACGCACACACAACCCGAGAGAGAGAGAGAAGAGAGAGGAGAGATGAGAGAGAGAGAGAGAGAAGAGAGAGAGAAAGAAGAGAGAGAGAGAGAGAGAGAGAGAGAGAGAGAGAGAGAGAGAGAGAGAGAGAGAGAGAGAGAAAGAAAGAAAGAGAGAGAGAGAGACCAACCCTTACGCATCCACGCACTGAAATACACACAAAACCGAAGTCATTTAAATAGAAGAATCAATTACAAAACGCAATCACATTCATCAGGGTTTTTCTGACAGTCGCCGGATTCCTCCTGTAATGCGAATCCGTGAAGTTATGCGAACGCGGGGAGTCATAACAGTCGCCTCTCGAACAGGACTTCATTTTTCACGATTTCCAACTTCGTTTTTCCGGCTCTCGGGCCCTTTCTCGTTTCTTTCTTTCTTCTTCTTATTATTATTATATTTTTCTTATCTTATGTTTCTCGTTTTATTATTGTTCTTCTTTTCTTTCTTCAGTGTTCTTCTTCTGTATTATTGTTGTTCTTCTTTTTTCTTTCTTGTTCCTTTCTTATTATTATTGTTGTTGTTGTTCTCTATCTTCTTTTTCTTGTTTTCTTTTTGTTCTTCCTTTCTTCTCTCAGTGTTCCTTCGCTTTGCTTCCTCTTTTCTTCTTCGCTTATTCCTCCTTCCTCCCCTCCCCTCCTCTTTCTTCTTCTTCAACTTTTTCTTCTTCTCCTTCTCCTTTTCCTCCTTATTCCTCTTCCTCTTCCCTTCCTCGTCCTCCTCCTCCTCCTCCTCTTCCAATACCTCCTCCCCCTACGCCTTCTCCCCCTTTACTCTTCTCCCTTACCCCCTCGCCCCTATACCCCCCCTATCCACATATAAATGAGATTTCTGCACCGAAGATGAAGAGACCTTAGGGAAGGAGGAGGGGGAGGAGGGGAGGAGAGGGGTAGTGGGGTGGAGGGGGGGGGGTGAGGGGGTGGGGGGTGGGGAGGGGATGAGGGGGGAGGGGGTGGTCTTCACCGAGCGGAAAAGTGATTCGGGAAGTTTCTTCTGAAGAGATAATTTGTTGTGTGTTGATTATTTCTGTGTGTGTTTGTGTATCTGGTTACATGTGTGTCAAATATATGTGGAAATCTCTCTCTCTCTCCTCTCTTCTTTCTATCTATTTGTTCTCTGTCTCTCTCTATCTTTCTGTTCTTGTCTCTGCGACTCTCTCTCTTTCTTTGCTGTCTCTCTGTCTCTGCGTCTCTCTTCTCTTTCTTTCTTTCTGTCTCTCTGTCTTTACGTCTCTCTTTCTTTCTTTCTGTCTCTCTGTCTCTGCTTCCTCATCTCTCTTTCCTGTCATCTGTCTGTCTGTCTCTCTCTCTGTCTCCTGCGTCTCCTCTTTTCTTTCTGTCCTCTGTCTCTTCGTCTCTCTTTTCCTCTTTCTATTCTGTCTCTCAGTCTCGCTATCTGCTATCGCTCTCTTTCTCTGTCTGCTGTCGATCTGTCTCCTCTCTCTCATCTCTCTCTCTCTTCTCTCTCTCTCTCTCTCTCTCTCTCTCTCTCTCTTCTCTCTCTCTCATCTCTCTACATATAGTGTAAATCCTGCAAAGGATTCTACCAATCAGTCATGGGAAATGATGGCCCTAACACTCCCTATTTTTTATTTTATTATTTTTTTCTTAATACCTGACAGACAATCAGCGATCACTTTTCGGCTGTTGAGGTATTTGTTTGTTTGTTCTGCGGCGTGTGACGGTCCGCGGGAATCGGTCACACCCTTCCACCGCGTGTGACGAGTGTGTGACGAGTGTGTGACGCCCCTTGCCGTGACAGCACACGTTAGGTGGCAGTCCGAGTGTGACGGCGGCGCGTCCCTTCAACTAGAGATAAATTTTTTCGCGATTTCTTCTTTTTATTACAATTATTATTTGTTTGATTTGTTTGGTTTGTTCTCTGTTTTTTGATGAAGGTGTCATGTGTTGGTTGAGTAGTGTTTGAATTTTGATTAAGGATTTCGATTTCTTTTTTTTTTGTTATGATTCGATTTTTATTTTTGGTTTGTGGGTGTGTGAGATATGGGGGGGGGGGTGCGATGTTCGTGTGCGTGTACGTGTGCGTTTATGTGTCAATGTTTGTGTATGTATATTTAATTATTTGCAAGTACGTTAATTTGCACGTACGCATTCCCCTAAACTTAAAACAGCTGTGTGACTCTCCCCGTCTTGGTCTCTACCTCCCTCCCTACTTCTCGTCTTCCTCTCTCTCTCCCTCTCTCTCTCTCCTCTCCGCTCTCTCGTTCTCTCGGTCTCTCCTCTCTCTCCTCTCCTCTCTCTCTCTCTCACTCTCCTATCTCTATCTCTCTCTCTCTCTCTTCCTCTCTCTCACTCTCTCTCGCCCCTCCCTCCCTCCCCCTCCCATCCCTCCCTCCCTCCTCCTCCTGACTCCCTCCTCCCATCCCTCCCTCCTTCCCTCCCCTTGTCCCCTCTCTCTCTCTCTCTCGCTCTCTCGCTTTGCGAGTACCCGCACCTAGGTACAGACGCCCACGAGCTGTTTCGTGTCTTACAAGAGGCTGAATAAGGAGAACCCCAAGAGATATGGGCAGCTGGTTCGAACCGCGAAGGAGTGGGGTAGGAAGGAGGAGGGGTAGGAGGAGATGGGGAAGGGAGGAGGGGCACAGGGAAGTGAGGGAAGGGATGAGGAAGGTTGGGAGGAGGAGAAGGAGGGAGGAGGAGGGGGGAAAGGGAGGAAGGTGAGGTGAGAAAGGGGGGGAAAGGGAAGTGAGGGAAGGGAGGAGGAGGAGGTGGAGGAGGAGAAGGAAGGAGAGGAGGGGAAGGGAGGAGGTGAGGTGAGGAAGGGAGGAAAGGGATGGAGGAGGGGATGGGAGGAGGAGAAGGAAGGAGGAGGAGGAGGGGAAGGGAGGAAGGTGATGTGAGGAGGGGGGGAAGGGGAAGTAAGNTGTCATAAAACTGCCAAGACTTGACGTATCGCCCGCGAACCCTCGCAGCTGGAGGTGGGGAAAACATTGCCGAGAAGGATGTGCTGAATGTGATACGAATGTTTAACCCGGAGATGGAACGCCCAACCCTAGGAGGAGCGATGGCCACACCACGAGCTCTGTCTATCCGCGATGTACTATTTGCTTTCAAGAGCATTTTCAGCATCAATGTCTGTCGTCAGGAGCATTGTCTATTAGAAGTACTGTCTATCTCCATATGATCCGTCTGTCGTCAGGATCACTGTGTATGTTCAGGAGCATTTTCTATCCCTAGGATTAGTGTCCATCGGCAAGAGCACTGTCTGTCCTCAGAATCACTGCCAGTCCTTCCGAGTGCTGTTTACTCTTAGAATGATACTTCATCCTCAAGAGCACTTTGCATCTCTCTCTCTCTCTCTCTCTCTCTCTCTCTCTCTCTCTCTCTCTCTCTCTCTCTCTCTCTCTCTCTCTCTCTTCTCCTCTCTGTGTGTGTGTGTCTGTCTCTCTCTCTCTCTCTCTCTCTCTCTCTCTCTCTCTCTCTCTCTCTCTCTTCTCTCTCTCTCTCTCTCTCTCTCTCCCTCTCTCTCTCTCTCTCTCTCTCTCTCTCTCTCTCTCTCTCTCTCTCTCTCTCTCCACTCTTCTCTCTCTCACTCTCTCTCTTCTCTCTCTCTCTTCACTCTCTCTCCCTCTCCTCTCTCTCTTCTCTCTCTCTCTCTCTCTCTCTGTCTGTCTGTCCTGTCTGTCCTGTCTCCTCCTCTTCCTCTCTCTCTCTCACTCTCTCTCTCTCTCTCTCTCTCTCTCTCTCTCTCTCTCTTCTCCTCTCTCTCTCTCCATTTCCTCGCCTTCCCCTCCCCTTTATCTTCCCCTCCTTCGGAAATGATCATAATGAGCCTTGAACTCTGGCCTCAGACCCGCCACGCCAGGTAGGAAAAAGATGAAAAGGGAAATAGGTTAATGAAAAGCTAATTTTTCCTACCCAATCTTGTTGTATCTCTCTCTCTTCTCTCTCTCTCTCTCTCTTCTCTCTCTCTCTCTTTCTCTCTTCTCTCTTTCTCTCTCTCTCTTTTATCTCTCTCTCTTTTCTTTCTTTTTCTCTTTCTCTCTCTCTCTCTTCTTCTTCTTCTTCTTCTCTCCTTCTTAATATCACTTTACTTCATCCTTTTTTTTCTCCCTCTTCTTCGCCCTCCCTTTTTCTCTCCTCCCACTTCCTCTCCCTCTCGCTCTCTTTCTCTCTGCCTAACCTTCCCTCCCACCCCCTCACACCTCCTCCTCTCTCTTTTCCTCTTCATCTCTCCTCTCTCGCTTACTCTTTGTTCTCTTTCCCTTCCTCTCTCCCATACCCGCTCCCTCTCTCCTACATCCCCCTTCCTTTTCCTCTTCTTCTCTCCAATTTCCTTCTCCTTCTCTCCTCCGTTTTTGCCCCCCCCCCCGTCCCATCCCCCTTTCTCTTTATCTCTCCTTCTCCCCCTCCCTCTCCACAGTTCTTTCCTCCCCTCCCCCCAGCCTCTCTATCTCCCTCCCCCTGTCCCTCCGCCCCTCTCTACCGCCGTCCTCTCCCCCACCTTCGTCCCCCTGTTCTCTCCCCCCCACCCTCTCCCCCACCCTTCCCCCCTCCCCCTGTCCTCCCCCGCCTCTCGCATCCGCCACACTCACCGGCCTACCCACTCATCACTCTCAAGGGAAATTACAGCATGCGGAGCTTAAAAAGAAACGAAATAATCAGGATAATTTACGGTAGCGCTACTGATTAACCCACACAGCCGAGGCGGAGGATTAGCGGCGTTAACGGTCGGCTAGGATTCTTTATCCAAGTCTCGTAGGATAATTTCTGGCATTCTTAATTGGAATCGGGGAGGAGGAGGAGGTGAGAGAGAGAGAGAGAGACAGACAGACAGACAGACAGAGAGAGAGACAGACAGACAGACAGACAGAGAGAGAGACAGACAGACAGACAGAGACAGAGAAAATGAGAGAGAGAGAGAGTGAGAGGGCGGGAATCTGGGAACTGGAATAGGCCACAAAAGATGAATGAGCCTGCGAAAGTGGGTGGGGAAAGGAGGGGGAAAGTGATGAATAGCGAATGGAACACGTAAAGAGACCGAGAGCGGATAAGAGAGGGAGGGACAAGATACAGAAAGGGAGATCGAAAAAGAGAAACAGGGAGAGACAGAGAGAGAAGTACATGTGAGAGCAAACAAAGACGAGGGAAAGAGAAAGAAAGAGAGAGAGAACTACAAGTGAAAAAAGTACGAGAGAGAGAGAGAGAGAGAGAGGAATACATGTGAC
>NW_020868330.1:191498-198998 GCF_003789085.1 Penaeus vannamei
CCTTCCAATTTTCTTCTTCTTCTTCTTCTTCCGCCCATCCTTCCATCTTCTCATCCTTCTCATTCTTACGACCTCCCTTCACTCACATAACCACTAAAACTACGAGAACCACTTGAACCGCAGAAACCAGAAACCGGTTGAGCCCTAGAAACCAGTTGAGCCCCTAGAACCAGTTGAGCCCCTAGAACCAGTTGAGCCCCTAAACCGGTTAAGCCCCTAGAAACCGGTTGAGCCCCTAGAAACCGGTTGAACCCCTAAAACCAGTTGAGCCCCTAGAACCACCAAAAATAAGAACCGCTTGAACCCCAGAACCCCAAAATTAGAATCATGAGAAGAGGTAGAGAACCAGCATATAGCCATGTCGAATGACAAAGACCACTAGAAGTATGGGAACCAGCATGATTACCTGAACCATTAGAACCACTAAGACCATGAGAACCAGCATAACTACCAGAATCCTTAGAGCCATTAAGACCACTAAGACCATGAGAACCAGCATAACTACCAGAACCACTAGGTAGAAGCATGAGAACCAGCATGCTTACCAGAACCCTTGGAACCATGAGAACCAGCATAACTACCAGAACCTCTTGCACCACTAGAAGCATGAGAACCAGCATAACTACTAGAACCACTTGAACCATTAGAAGCATGGGAACCAGCATAATTACCAGAACCCTTGGAACCATGAGAACCCAACATAACTACCGAACCACTTGACACTAGAAGCATGGGAACCAGCATAATTACCAGACCATTAGAACCACTAAGACCATGAGGACCAGCATCATTACCAGAACCACTTGAACCACTAAGAACAGCTTAACTCCAGATCCTTAGAGCCATTAAGACCACTAGAACCATGAGAACCAACATAACTACCAAAACCTTGAGAACCAGCCTGACTATCAGAACCATTAAAAATAGCAAATCCACTTGAACCACGCCGAACACTAGAAACATGAGAACCAGCATACCTAAAAGACTCATTAAGCACCCACTAGAACCAGCGTAACTACCAAAACCTTCAGAATCATGAGAACCACTGAAACCACCAGTACCGTTAGAGCCAGCAAACCAAACCCACTAATCAGAGAACCTATAGAACCAGAACCCACTTCGGAACGTATAGAACCAACCGGAACCCACTTCAGAACCTATAGAACCAGCAAACCCACTTCAGAACCTATAGAACCAGCAAGAACCACTCAGAATACCCACTTCAGAACCTATAGAACCAGCAAACCCACTTCAGAACCCCTTGCTCCCGCCAGAACCTTTGGAACCAGCACCCTGTTGCCGCCGCCGGCCTCCTCCTTCCGGTCCCCGCGAGTGCACTTCCGGTTCGTCACTAATCCGGCTTTCCGGTTGTCAGGCTGTTCGCTCGATCGGCATATCCGCGTTCCCGATTGGCTGTCAAGCTGTCAACGGCCGCGGGCTGAAGAGGCTGCTTGTCAAGGCGGGTTCGTTTGGGCGTCGCCGTTCTCGTCTTGTGGGCGTCGCTCTGCTGCTTGTGTTGTGGCTGTCATTGTTGTTTTTTTTTTTTTTTTTATTATTTTTATATTATTATTATTGTTTTATTATTATTATTATTATTGTTGATTATTATTAATTATTTATTATTGTTAGTATATCACTATTGTTTTTGTTGATTATTATTATTATTATTATTATTATTATTACTGTATTGGGTTTGTTATTAGTGTTGTTATTATCTTTGTTATTGTTATCCTTATTCTTGTCATTATTGCTGTTTTTCGTTATCATTAATGTTGTTTTTGTCATCAATTTTACTCAATTCAATCGCAAGCAGTTTATATTTCGTTTTGAACGGGAAACGAATCTTATGTGCAAATTGAGTACACAGAACCTGTACTTACGTATTTAATTCAGGTCATTGCCAATTTGATTAATTGTCGTCATATCATAATCCCCAACACCATCATCATCATTATCATCATGATCATTATAATTATTGATCAGGCATTATAATTATTATCATCATGGTCATTATAATTATTATCATCATGGTCATTATAATTATTATCATCATGGTCATTATAATTATCATCATCATGATCATTATAATTAGTATCATCATGATCATTATAATTAATCATATTCATTATCAAATTATTATCATGGTCATTGTAATTATTATCACCATGGTCATTATAATTATTAATCATCATGTCATTATAATTATATCACCATGGTCATAATTCATCATGGTCATAATTATTATCACCATGGTCATTATAATTATTATCACCATGGTCATTATAATTATTATCACCATGGTCATTATAATTATTATCATCATGGTCATCATCATGGTCATTATAATTATTATCATCATGGTCATTATAATTATTCATGGTCATCATTCATAATTATCATCTCATGATCATGGTCATAATTATTATCACATGTTTCATTATAATTATATCATCATTATTGGATCATCATCATATTATTAATTATTATCATCAATTATATCACCATCATCGTCATCATCAGTCATCAATTATCATCATCAACGCCATCTTTATTAATCATCAGTCATCATCACATCACCATCATCATCATATATGTCATCACATCACCATCATCAATCATATCATCACATCATCATCATCATATCAGTCAGCATAACCAATGTCAAAGCGATTTTTTACAGTAATTATAAGAGATGGGGAACCGGTGAGAAGCGATAACAAAAAAAAATTGCAATTGTTCAAGTACAAATATTCGCCTAAAATAGATTATAGTGTATTGTTTTTTCGTTTTCTTTATTTTATTTTTTTCTTTTATTTTCTTCGTTTTTTTCTTTCTTTGTTTTTTTCTCTCTTTCGGCATCTTGGGTCCTTCTTCCTCCTCATCTTTTCTTTTCTTTTCTTTATATCTCTTTCTACTTATATTTGTCTCGTCTTCCTCTTCTTTCATCCCTCATTCATCCTACTCCACCTCTTCCTTCCTTTTCACTCTTTCCCTTTTCCTCCTATTTCTTATTTTTCCATTTCCTCCTCTTATTTTTTTTATTTCTTCGTTTTCTGTTTCCTCCTTCTATTTCTTTTTTATTTCTTCGTTTTCCGTTTCCTCCTATATCCTCTTTCCCTTTTTCTTCTTTTTCTTTCCTTGTGTGTGTCCCTTTTTCTTTCTTTTGAGGAAGAGCCTTGGCATTGATATATGTAGAACGTAATTTTTATATTAAAAGAAATGCGTGTTTATGTCTTTGTATGTGTATGTATGCATCTGTGTGTGTTATGTTGTGTGTGTGTGTTGTGTTGTGTGTGTGTGTGTGTGTGTGTGTGTGTGTGTGTGTGTGTATGCATGTGTATATGTACGTACACTGTGTGTGTGTCTATGTATGTACGCATGTGCGTGTTTGTTTGTATGACGTTGGGTGCAGGTGCTCCTTTTAACCCCTCCCCCCTCAACCACCACACCCCTACCCCCACACCCACACACACTCAACTCTCGCCCACACACATCCCTTGTAAGCCAGCAGTCGTGTGTGTGTGTGTGTGTGTGTGTGTGTGTGTGTGTGTGTGTGTGTGAGTGTTAGCGTGCAGAAAATTTGTATAAAGATTTTTTTTTTTAATGATTGAAAAGAATCGGAGTGAAAAGCTGTTCGTTTGAAATCAGGAGCGAAAGGTGTGAAGGGACGACCGAAGAAGAAATTGGAGACAAGAGTAGAAAGAGAGGGTGTTTAGCAGACACACGGGAAGACAGATAAAGAGGGAAAGAGGCGAGAAGGATGAGAGAGAGAGAGAGAGAGAGAGAGAGAGAGAGAGAGAGAGAGAGAGAGAGAGAGGGAGAGGAGGAAGAAGAGAGGAGAGAGAGAGAGAGGGAAGAAGGAGGAAGGAAGGAGGGGAGAGAGAGGGAGGGAAGGAAGGAAGAAGGAGGGAGAGAGAGGAGGGAAGGAAGGAAGAGGGAGAGAGGAGAAGGGAGGAGGGAGAGGAGAGGGAAAGAGAAAGAGGGAGAAAAGGAGAGAGGGGGGGAGGGAGGGAGGGAGAGAGAAGGATGAGAGAAAGGGAGAGGGAGAGAAAGAAGGATGGGAGAGAGAGAAAGAGAGAGAGAGAGAGAGAAAAGTAAGTTAGAAAGTGAGTAGAAGGAAAGGAAAAGAGAACGAGAGTAACAAAGCAAGAGGAGAGAGACATAGAGACAGACTGACAAACAGACAAGAAAATAAGAAAAGGGAAAAAAGGAAGAAAGAAAGAGCAACAGAGAGAGAGAGAGAGAGAGAGAGAGAGAGGTGAGAGAGAGAGCGAGAGGGAGGAGAATGAAAAGGATGAAAGCAAAGAAGAGACATAGAGACAGAAGGAAACAAGAAAGGGGGAAAGAAAAGAAAGAAAAAGAGCAACAGAGCAAGAGAGCAGAGAGAGGAGAGAGAGAGAGGTGAGGGAGAGAGAGCGAGAGGAACGGAGAATGAAAATGGATGAAAGCAAGAGAAGAAGACATAGAGACAAAGGAAACAAGAAAGGGGGGGAAAAGAAAAGAAAGAAAGAGCAACATAGCAAGAGAAAGAGAGAGAGAGGTGAGGGAGAGAGAGCGCGAGGGAAGGGAGAATGAAAATGGATGAAAGCAAGAGACACAGAGACAGAAGGAAAACCAGTAAAGGGAGGAAAAGAATAGAAAGAAAGAGCAACATAGCAAGAGAAAGAGAGAGAAAGGTGAGGAGAGAGAGAGCGAGAGGAACGGGAGAATGAAAATGGATGAAAGCAAGAGACAGAGAGACAGAAGGAAAACCAGTAAAGGGGGGAAAAGAATAGAAAGAAAGAGCAGCAGAGCAAAAGAAAGAGAGAGAGAGAGGTGAGGGGAGAGAGAGCGAGAGGGACGGGAGAGTGAAATTGGATGAAAGCAAGAGACACAGAGACAGAAGGAAACAAGAAAAGGGGAAAAAGAATAGAAAGAAAGAGCAACAGAGCAAGAGAAAGAGAGAGAGAGAGGTGAGGGGAGAGAGAGCGAGAGGAACGGGAGAATGAAAATGGATGAAAGCAAGAGAAGAAAGACATAGAGACAGAAGGAAATCAGAAAGGGGAAAAAAAAGAAAGAAAGAGCAACAGAGCAAGAGAAAGAGAGAGAGAAAGGTGAGGGGAGAGAGAGCGAGAGGGAAGGGAGAATGAAAATGGATGAAAGCAAGAGAAGAAAGAAAGAGACAAAAGGAAACAAGATAAGGGGAAAAAGAAAAGAAAGAGAGAGAGAGAGAGAGGTGAGGGGAGAGAGAGCGAGGAGGAGAATGAAAATGGATGACTGTAGCGAGGCGCGTGTGTTCGTCCCCCTCACCCGGCCCGTGCAGACGCAGCCAGCCTCCCCTCATTCATTAACCCCTGGCCCAATATGTGAATGGCACTCCCTCACTCTCCGCTCTCGCCCTCCTCTCCCCTCTCTCCCTCCTCTCGCGCTCTCTTCTCGTCTCTTCTCCTCTCTTCTCTTCTTTTCTTTTTTATCTCGCTTGGTCTCGCTTGCTTTCTCTTACTCTCTCTCTCTCTCTCTCTCTCTCTCTCTCTCTCTCTCTCTCTCTCTCTCTCTCTCTCTCTCTCTCTCTCTCTCTCTCTCTCTCTCTCTCTCTCTCTCTCTCTCTCTCTCTCTCTCTCTCTCTCTCTCTCTCTGCGACTATGCACAAGGTGATCGAGAGAAAGATAGAAAGAGAGAAAGTAATACAGAGAAAAAGAAGGTAAAAGAGAGAAAGTAAGAGAGAGAGAGAGAGCGAGCAAGAAAGAGAGAGAGAAAGGGCCGACACGAGACTCTCCGTCGTGTTTGGGGAATAGACCAAGTTGTAAACAGCCCCGACCAGAGCGGAAGCAGTCCAACCAGAATAAACCTTGACGTTTTGCCACTATTATGCGAACTGGCACCCTCTCACTCTCATCTCTCTTTCTCACTCTCCATCTCTCTTTCTCACTCTCTCTCTCTCTCTCTCTCTCTCTCTCTCTCTCTCTCTCTCTCTCTCTCTCTCTCTCTCTCTCTCTCTCTCTCTCTCTCTCTCTCTCTCTCTCTCTCTCTCTCTCTCTCTCTCTCTCTCTCTCCATCTCTCTCCATCTCTCTCTTCTCTCTCTCTCTCTCTCTCTCTCTCTCTCTCTCTCTCTCTCTCTATCTCTATAATATATATATATATATATATATAATATATATATGTGTGTGTGTGTGTGTGTGTGTTGTTGTGTTGTGTGTGTATGTATGTATGTATGTATGTATATAATCACTCTATCACTCTATCTCTCCTCTCCTTCCTCCCCTTCTCCCACCCACCTGTCCCTTGGACCACCTACCCCTTGGGACTTCCGTCTCTCTCTACCTCCTCCCCCTCCTTTACTTCCCCACCCCCCAAACCCTTCCCCTCTCCCCCTCTTCCCCTGCTCTCCTCTCTCTCCCCTCTCCATATGACTCACTCATTCCCTCGTGTCATTTCTATCACCTTTTTATTTTTTTCCTTCTTTCTCTCTTTCTTCTGCTTCTTCTTCTCCTTCTTTTTCTCCTTATCTTATCGTCCTTCTCCTCTCTTTCTTCTTCTCCTTCTCCTTTTTATTATTATTATCATCACTCCTCCTCCTCCTCCTTCGCCATGTCTGCCTCCAATACAAAAAGGAAAGAGGACAGGAAAGGCAATTTCACCCCCAGTGTTTAAAAAAATATATTAAAAAAAATGTTTAAAAAAAACTACAAAGGGGAGGGGGGGGCTTTGGATAGACGATTAGCTTGACGAGTTTCAAGATTCAAGAGCAACTGGCTCGTTATGATCGCGATGGCTTAATGGGTCATTTGGCCATTACGCTGCCCGGATGGGGGGTAGGTGGTAGCTTAGGCCTATCTGTGACGTCATCATGCTTTGCTCTTCTGCCCGCGCCCTTGAGACAGCAGGGAGCCTAGGCCTATCCCCGAGGGAAAAAAAAAAACAAGAATTGGATTATTTTCAAGGACTATTTGGTGTTTTAAAACGAAGATGAACAACCTTATTACGGAACATCCTATTAAGAGTAATGATAGTTACTGCTGTGATCATCATTATCATTATCACCATTATTATTGCTTGCTGTTGCTCTTGCCTTTTTTTATTATCATCATTATTATAGTAATCATCATCATCAGTAGTAATGGTAGTGTTATAGAATATTACCACTATTGTTGGTATTATTAGGCAAAATAATAGTTAATTTGTTATGAGCTGTATGTGATAGGCCTTGTGTCATTATCTTTCCCATCATCATAACCTTGATTAATTATTAGTAGTATCGGTATTCTCATTATTATTAGTCTTATTTTAAGTGCTGTTTTATTATCATTACCACCATTATTTTATTTATTAATCTCCTTATTATCAAGTAGTTATTATTATTATTATTATTAGTATTATTATTATTATTATTATCATCATCATCGTTAATGATGATTTTCAATATGATTATTATTATGTCATTGATGATTATCATTATTGTTATGATTATTACGATGATGATTATGATTATGACTATTATTATTGTCATCATTATCATTATT
>NW_020868330.1:203998-216498 GCF_003789085.1 Penaeus vannamei
AGAGAGAGAGAAGAGAGAAAGAGCGGTGAGAGGAGAGAGAGGAGAGAGAAAAGGAGACGGTGAGTGTGTGTGTGTGTGTGTGTGTGTGTTGTGGTGTGTTGTGTGTGTGTTGAGAGAGAGAGAGAGAGAGAGAGAGAGAGAGAGGGGAGATGAGAGAGAGAGAGAGATGAGAGAGAGAGAGAGAGAGAGAGAGAGAGAGAGAGAGAAGAGAGGAGAGAGAGGAGAGAGGAGAGAGAGAGAGAGAGAGAGAGAGAGAGAGAGAGAGAGAGAGAGAGAGAGAGGAGAAGAGAGAGAGAGAGAGAGAGAGAGAGAGGAGAGAGAGAAGAGAGAGAGAGATGAGAGAGGAGAGAGAAGAGAGAGAAAGAGACGGTGAGAGAGAGAGAAAGGGAGACGATGAGAGAGTAAGAGAAAGGAATTAGCATGAAGAGAGATGGTGAGAGAGACAGAAAGAGGCGGTGAGTGAGACAGAGAAAGGGGGGTGGTAAGAGAGACAGAAAGATGGACGGTGAGAAAGACGGAGAAAGGGAGGCGGTGGCAATTGAGTCGGTTTGTGATGGCGCAATTTTTTTCCTTCCTTTTTTAAGATTTCAAGGGTGTGCGTGCGTGCAGTTGTGTCCTCCCTCCTATCCTCTCCTCCTTCATCGGTTTTTCCGGCCATTTATCCATTTACCCGAACAAGCAGAGGGGCGAGGAAGGGAAGAGGAGGAAGACATTGAACGTTCCACATCACACCTTCAAAATACGCGCCGTCGGCAAGCTCACATTTGTCTCGCCTTCTCTACGTCACTCTTTCCGGTCTTTTCTGTCATGGCGGCTTCCACTTTCGAACAATTTTTTTAATGCTCATTTAATGGGGCTCTTTTTATTAGTCTTTGTGCGGTTGTAATTCGACCGTTTTATGGGGGGCTTTGTGGGCGTGTTTTGTGTTTTTTAAAAAGTAGTTTTGAAGTTATTAAATGTGTGGGTTTCCGTTAAAAATCGGCCGTTTTATGGTTTGGTTTATTCACTAGTTGGCACAAGTGATACTCAACCCCACCCTCTTCCCCCTTCCCTTCCCTTCCCTTCTCCCCACCCCATTCACACCCCACACCCTCCTCTCCTCCCCTCGTATCCCCCAGTCCATCCTCCCCCCCCCCCTCCCCGTAAAACCCAACCCCCATCTTCCGGGAGTTGAGTTTCCCGCGCTTTTACTCGGCTGTGTTGCCATATTTATCCTTTATCCTTCATGTGCGATGTGTCATTTTCTTAGATATTCTGTTTTATTTTTTTCCTAAGTGACTTTCGCAATGGGACTTTCTCATATAAGATGTTTTTCTCACTAGAACGGAAATCAGATTCTGTGATATTCATACGGATATCTGAGCGTCACTGGTGTAATATCCGGTGAAAATGTGTAAATTTCCTATTTTTTTTCTTGTCCGTTTCTTTCGTGATATTCTGAAAGAACACCAAATTTATGACTCCTCATCTCCTCCCTTCACCCCCTCCCCCCCCCTCCCCTCATCCAACCAAGAACTACGCGATTCATTCACCTGATGTTGCCATACGAGTTCATCCTTTTTTCGATTTTTTTTTAGTTTTCTCTCGATTTTGTTTTTTCTTCATTTCTTATATGAGGATCCTTCTAATAATGAAGGACAGTAAGACCCAAGCAGCGGTAGATAAGAGAGAGTAGATCTTTTTCTTTTTTCCTTTATTCTTATAGTAAAAATCCCGTGGAAATAAAAAAAAAATCGTCGAGTTATTTTAAAAAATGGCAGCTCCCTTGTGTCTCTACAACACGAGTCACATAGTTCATTCCTAACTCTCACTCTCCTTTCTCACATGTAAAACCGGTGGCGTATGTTCATATACAAGTATGCTTGCAAACACACACACACACACACACACACACACACACACACACACACACACACACACACACACACACACACACACACACACACACACACACACGTAGTTTTTTTTCTAGTGGTTTGTGCATCAAGATAAATATTTTTGTACTTGAGACAAAAAATAATATCTGTTTTGTTTATTATGAAAGTGAAGGCGAGAGAGAAAATACACGTGTCCTGGAAGAAGCAGAAAGGACAGGGAAAGCGAAGAGGGAGAGAGAGACAGACAGACAGATAGAGACAGAGAATGTGAGTCGGTTATAGCTGGGCACGGAACAGGGCGTGGACGACCCACCATCTTTCTCACCATCATTATCTCCATCTCCCTCCCGTTCTCCATCACCCACTCTTATCACCATCAGTTTTACCGCCAACGACCACTCTCGCCATCATGAACCGTTACTATCACCATCAACTATTGCCCGCACCATCATTTTCACCACCACCTCACCATTATCCCTCGCCTTCGCCATAACCATCATCCTCCACACCCGCAATATTACCCTCACTGTCGCCCCCTCACCCTCACTATCGGCCCTTACCCTCACTATCGCCCCCTTACCCTCACTATCGGCCCTTCCCCACCCTATCACCCCCATCTCGGGCAGCCGTTCGCCGCCGCCGCCGCCGCTTCCGCCCACGGGCATCCGGGCATTTCCTCCGCTAGTTAAGCACTTCCGGTTTTGTGTTGTCGGGCTCCGGGAACTTCCTTTGTGCTTGTAAGGTGCTCGACGGAGGAGGAGGTGGTCAGCGCTCCTTGCTCCGGGTCGTGGCTTTGAGGTCGTTCTTGGTGCGCGTCGGGGGCTCGAGGGGGAGAGATTCGGGACGACTCGGGTGTGCGAAGGGTACGGCGAGGAAGGACTCGAGGTGGAGCTCGGACTTGGAATACAGTGAGGAAGAAACGAGGTGGAGCTCGTACGTGGGATACAGTGAGGAAAAGTCGTGAAGTACATTGCGAGAGGCGCAGGTCGATCTTGTACTCGGGATACAGTGAAGAGGACTCAAGGTCGACCTTGCAGTCGGAGATACAGTGAGGAAGACTCAGGAAGTACAAAGAGGGAGGCAGAGGTCGAGACGACGTCACTTCCTTCACTAAAACATAGATTATAAATACAGTGAGAGAGAGAGAGAGAGAGAGAAACCCAAAGCAACATTGCGCATTATAATAAAGTGAGATATGATATTGATGTTATACTTGTGATACAGAGAGACCAAACTCGACAGTACACTCTCAATAACCAGTGAGGAATGACTGTGATATATTTAAAGAGAAATATTTATGTGTGACTGTTATATGTGTATTTGTGTCGTGTGCAAAGTGATACTCTTTATTAAAAATCCGCTTGAGGTCAAGTGCGTTGAATTTTCCCGGTGTGGGAGAGTTGAGTCAAGAGTCAAGTCATAAGATCGTTTTAAGTAATATGAATAAAGACCAAAGTTGTGGAGGCAGAATGGTGCGTTGGTTCAGACTCTCGTCCAGTGGCAGGTGGGTTCGGTATTTGGAGTGTATTTTTTATGTATTTTAGTGTTTTTGTTGGGGGGAAAAGGAGGTTTTCTTAAGGGTTTGCCGAGCATTTTGAGTGTTTTTTCGATCATCATAAGTGCTGAAACGTTGATGTGCAAATTTGATTGGTGTGGAATTGACTAGAATATTTATACATTATATATACACACTATGTTGATAATGTACAGGAGGCTGTCAATAAAAATTCAATTCATGCCATTTTATGATTTGTCAGAGTGAAACATTTCATCAAGTTGTCAATAATTACTTTTCTAAAAATGATATGCCATGAATACTGGCAGAT
Organism: Penaeus vannamei; assembly: GCF_003789085.1. NCBI lineage: Eukaryota > Metazoa > Arthropoda > Malacostraca > Decapoda > Penaeidae > Penaeus > Penaeus vannamei. Next base: position 207,702 of record NW_020868330.1, read on the forward strand.
GCATAGATATCAAAGTTGTACATAGGGTTAACCTTTTTAGTATTTCAATGAAATTGATTCAGTTAGAATTAGACTAACAGATGGCTTGAATTAATCATGATTTAGCATTTCAATAGATTTTATGATGTGTCATGCCTAATGCTAAGGTCAGCTTGATTTTAAAGGGTTGAGATTCTCAAAATAAGATATGATCCACTTTCCCAAATCAAAGTTTTTCAAAAATATCAAAATATGTGATCAAGTTGGAATCATATATGACCAGCATGATATCACTGATAGTGAAGACACATTCAAGTAATTTGAAAAAAACATTTGATTTTGATACATAGATCAAAAAGCAAGAACTTTGTTTTTATCCCTCTTTTTAGTATTTTGATAGGTTTGTTTTTGTCAGAATTAAATGATACTCAGATAGTAGATGAAGCTATTTTCAATATTTGGGTGATACACTGGACAGTATATGTTGCCAGAAATTTAATGTTGAGTCTTTTGGTGCATAGAATTTTGGAGTTACTTTACGGTATTTTATCTCTAAGTGTTGGGTGTTGACTCCGGATATACTATGTGGACTTTCTAATCCTGCAGTTCAACTTTTATTTTTATTTAGACTACTAAGCTTCTTGAGGAATAGCAAATGAGTACAATTAATTTGCAAAATATAACTGTGTGAGATATTATGTCACAAAATGTGGCTTATACTACATTTTCCTGGGGAATGATACAGGACAGACAGCGGCTTGCACTATACTGTACCAGAAAAAAATGTGATTATAAATCATTTGTTTTATGATATCCTTTGGGTCATAATTTGCAAGTGAAATGTACTTCAGTATGGTTTAATATAAAAAGCATAGTAAATTGATGAAAAGCTGAATAGAGTGAGTTGAAATTGGCGTGTTTCTGGAGTGAAGGCCCTTGAATTTGAGTGAAAGTGTCTTGGTGCAAAAGCTATTAGTGCGAAACATCACATGAACTACATTTTTAGCATTTCAATAAATTTGCGATAGTTGAAATAAGGGATTGCCAACATTGAGCCCTTTATATGGATTTTTATATATTTTATGCTAATGTCAAGTTGTCTATGATAATCCGTTTTAGCATTTTGAAAAGTCAGAATTCACAGTCCATTTTACCAGACACTGCATGCTGCTGAAAGAATCAGTTGAAAGCTCCAGTATAGGTGTTCTCGGCATTTACTTTTGTGAATGACCCCTTTTTTTTTTCAAAGTTTATTTATTAGTTCAGTCAGAATTTAGGCATCTGTATGTCTTCATTTCTATACTTCTATGTTGTTGGTGTGTATTTTGTTTGCAAGTCATTTCAATTGAATTGACAGTTGTCTTTGTGTAAGTGTAAGATGTTTGCAAGCACCATAATTTTTACATTCTTGTTTCTAATGCAGCCTCCCCTCTTTCAGCGGCAACTACTTGGTTCGAGTGCGTGCTCAGGTGATGATGCGTGATGACAGCACTGGGGGTTGGCTGCCCATGGGTGGGGGTGGCCTCTCCAATGTGTCTGTCCGGAAACGTGTCACCCAACCCGACCTTGACGACTCCAAACATGAGTATCTTATCTATGGGAAGAGATTATCCGATCAATCAGTAAGTATTGTGAAGTGTGTTGTGCGATTCCTCTGACTGTTAGAGCTTATCAACTGCAAGAGAAGGAATTAGATGTTAGATATTTGATCAATATCATGTGATTAACATGTGTGATTAAGGATTTTTTAAAAGTATTTTCTTCTTTGTTTTAAGGAAGTATAGCCCATTGTCATGAGCTTATTTACATGTTTACAAGATATGAAATTAAATTTTGTAGAAAAATTGTTATTAATTACATCTTTTTTTTATCTGCCTACAGGTAGTGTTGAGTTGTACAATAAAGAAAGATTTTGAATACAACAAAGTCATGCCTACCTTTCACCACTGGAAGACAGGAGACAAAAAGTTCGGACTAACCTTTCAAACAGCCGCCGATGCTCGAGCATTTGACAAAGGCGTACGAATGGCGGTTGAAGATCTATTAGAAGGTGTGTAAATGCAAACCAGCACAGTGTTCTCGTACCATTTTATTTTTATTTTTTTTTTAAGATATAAGACATGAAACTTCAAAGTACAAGAAAATGCATGAAATCTTTCTGGACATGACAGACTGTAAGAAAATGAGGAGGTTCCTGAAGGAGTTATGTTTAAAACATAAATTGTGATGAGACTGTTGGAATAACAGTAAAGAGAAGAGTTTTCAACAGTTCTGTTTAACTTATTCTTATACATATCTGTAGTGCATGGTAATAGCATGTACTATATATTTTTTTCCTTTTTCTCTCTCCTTTTTTATACTGTGTTTATTTTATTGATTTTGTATTCTGCTAGGAATTTTTTTCATTGCTGTTTCACTTTTATATCACAGATGTATCTGTTATTTGCTTGAATCATTATGCTTGAAGATGTTATAATGAATGATAACGGCTTTAATGGGTACACCAATATGCTTTTAAAGTTTTTGATAGCATAAGCAAACGAAATGTGAATGTTTCACTAAAGCACAATGAAACGCAAACAACTGGCTTTGACATTTAAGTAATCTGTATGTTTGATTAACTTATTTGCTTTAAAAAAATTGGTGTACACAAGATAAAACAAAACAAAAATGATATGCATTGTGATTATATGATTTTATTGTAAGAACTATGCGGCTCTCTGTCTGTCCTCCCCTTTCCTCCTCTTTCTCTCCTTTTGTCTATCTTCTGCCTTCTCTCTCTCTCTCTCCTCCTTTCTCCCCCTCTCACTTACCCTTTTCCTCTCTCATCCCTCCCCTTCCTCCCTCTCCTCCCTCCCTCTCCCCCTCCCCTCCCCCTCTCCCTCCTCCTCCCTCTCCTCTCTCTCTCCTCCCCTCCCTCCCTCCCTCCCTCCCTCCCTCCCTCCCTCCCTCTCTTCCTCCCTCCCTCCTCCCTCCCTCCCTCTCTCCCTCCCTCCCTCTCTCCCTCTCCCTTCTCACTTTCTTTCTCTCGGTTTGCTTTTCACTAATATTATGTTCATGTGAATTGATATATGTATGTATGTTTGCATGCAGGATTTAACTTGCAGTAATTGTTGCCATTTGCATTCTTCTTATAACTCATTATCTTGCAGTCATGTGGAATAAATTCATAGCAACAAAAAATTGCATCTTCATTTAACATTTCACGTTTTTGTGATGTAGTGATATCTTTGTGAGAAGGGAGGCTAAAAGATTTTTTTTTTTTTTTTTTTTTTTTTTCTTTTTTTTCTTTTTGTCAATGTCATTCATGTTATTGTAGTATTTTTTTCAGCCATGTTGTTATATTGTTATCATTATCAATATTATCTTTATCATTATTATGATTTTTGTTTATTGTATTTTCCTTATCATTACTACTACAATTATTGTTTTCACTACTATTATTACTATTATTATGATATTATTATTTTTGCTATTATTATTATTATTATTATTATTATATTATTATTATTGTTATTATCATCATTATCATTATTATTATTAAAATATTTGTATTGCCTTTTTGTTATTATGGATATTATTTTTATTTTATTATGTTGTTATTATTATGATTATTGTTGTACTTCATTATTATTATTATTATTATTATTATTATTGTTATTTTTATTTTACTGTTATTATTTGTAGTTATTTATATTATTATTATTATTATTATTATTTATTATTATTATTATTATTATTGCTATTATTATTAATATTATTATTATTATTATTATTATTATTTATTATATATTATTATTATATTTTATTCATTATCATTGTTATCATCATCATTGTTTTCATTATTAGTATCATAGTTGTAATCATCATCACCATCATCTTCATAATTTGATTGTTATTATGATTATTAATTATTATTGCTAATTATATTTACCCACTTTATGAGTTGTCTTGGATATTGAAAATCAAGACATTTAAACACATCATATCAATATTTCTGTTTTGCAAATTGTAACAAAGTCTACATAGTACATAGCAACAAAAATAGAGATCACTAGTCAAAGTTTCTTGAAGCCTTATATCATACAAAGACACCCAGGGGATTCATTAATACTAACCAGTCAAATGCATTTTTTTTAAAGAATTCGGGTCTTCATATTTATTTGCTTGGTTTTGTATTATGTTTTTAACCCAGTTTTCCCCCATTGCCTGATCCTGGCAGCGCATTAGACATTAGTGTGATTTTGGAGGAGCTTCGGTCATTGGATATCAGCACGGATGCTTTGATAGTTCAGAAAGATTTTTTGGTTATTTGTCAAATTCTGTGTTGCTCCCATAAAGTTTCAAGTCCTGGCAGTTCCTCCTAGATTCTTTTCAACTCAAAAAGTTATGTTTTTGCTGCCAGATTTTTCACATTAAGATGTTGTCATTGGTTGTGGTGGTGATCCATAGTTCTTTCTACAATATTTATTTGTTATGGGTGGGTAGATAAAGCTTACAAATAACAAGTAACTTTCTGTCTAATCCTTTTGTGTTTGCGAATTATTTGCAGGGAACATTATGCACTTTGGTCAAAATATATCTATGCTCCTTAGTTGATTAGAAACCTGGAGAATGAAAGTATGTTCACATTATGTATATATAATTTTATTCTCAGATTATTGGTCTTTTGAAATATTTACACATAAAATGCCTCTCGGTGAGTGTTTTTATGAATTCTATGTGATATTAGCCATGTAGTTGCTGTTCATGGAGTGAATATGGAGGAATCGCCTCAAAGTAAAATGCTTGTTTTTGCTGATACTGATGCTGAAATACAATAGATGTGCTATTGATTAAACAGTTGTATATATTGTTGCTAAAGTATTATTCAGGAATTTAGAGTTAATAGCAGTTAGATTTTTTTTCTTCTTTCTTAAGTAATACTGGACCTGTTTATGACATTATCCCATGATTTTACAACAGAAATATAACACGTGGAAATTATGTTTTTTGTGAGTATATACTTTTTTGACTCACCAGAAAATACATTGGAACCATTATATTTTCTGTACTTCAAGTAGCGCTTCAGTTATTCATTATATGAGAAACATGTCAATGGGGTTCATATTATTTGTTAAGATAGTGTATATAAATATTTACATGTACAGATCTGTATTTTGTCAATGAGAAAAGAGGAGACCTGGATATTTTTATTCTTGCAAATAGTGGGCACCATGATGTATATATACACATTTTTTTCTGATTTATATACATTATAGTATATCATTGCTAATGTGCTCTTTCTTCAATGCTGCTTCTCCTTGGAAAATTTATGGTAAGTATTTTCACAATGGGATATGGTTGTGATATTACGTATCTCGGTGGTTGGACTTTCTTATTCACGAATCTTTAAGTGGCGTACAGAGAGGTTTTCTTTCTGGTAAAGGAATTGGTAGGCACAGATTATCCCTTTTATAGTCAAGAGGAAAAGGTCCATCTGGTTTAATATCGCTTCTTGATTTTGAAATTATGATATAAGGGGCTAGCCTACATGCAACTTTTCTCTGCTTGCTTGGTATCCCTTTTTAAAGTGAATTTTTAATGAAAAAGGATATTATTCTCAGTTCAGTATTTGGTAACAGGGTATGATTTCCTTCATTATTATTTCTTGTTCATTCTGTGGTTGCAAATGCATGTATTTTCACCCAAGAGTAGTGGTAAGAAAATTGAAAGAATAATGCATTTACATTTTTATAAATATATATTTTTGAAAATAATTAATCACTTAAAAAATATGTATGGAATACCAGATAAAACATGGTGTACTGTAGATTTATAGAAAGACATGAGACAACAGTTTCTAAATCAGGCATCTCTAGAATAAAAGATGAAATCCCAGAGATTTTCGGGACTGTTGTGTCATCAGATAGATTTATTCTGTATATGGTGGGTTGCTTATGCATTAGAGATTTGCATTTATCAGTCTTTATGAAGAGAAGTAAAGTAATTGATCCATTAGTACATTTATGCACTGTCCACTGTCATTTTGTTTTAATTATTTATTTTTTTACAAATTTGGCTTCACAAATTCTTAGTCACCAAGGAGTCATTCATTAACTTGCCACATTTCTTCTTCCTTCTCCTCCTCCTCCTCCTCCTCCTCTTTTTCTTTCTCTTTCTCTTTGAAGGGGACATTAATAGCAGTATTATAAAGTTATCAGCAATGATAATGATAATGATAAAAATAAAAAGCAACATGGTAAAGGAATAAAGTCAGGTAGCCTAGAAATTTACTCTTTAGTGACTGTGTTTCAGGAACCAACTGGGTGTAAACAAACATAATAAAACAAAATCACTGTGGAAAAATATTGTGTAATGCATTCTCAACATTATTCGGTTAAGAAATTGGACACAGGCAAAGATGAACATTTCTGAAATCCTGAGTGATATAGTAACCAAGCATGCTTTGAACTGCTGCTTCAAGCTATTATGATCCTCTTATTACTACTGTTATTACTGCGATGTTTGACTATGTGATATAGATATGTAGTTGAAGTAATTATCTGTAAGTGGAGACCTTTTACTAGAATAGTTTCTAGTTCATATATGCTGTAATTAGTAATGGTGTTTTCGGTTAGAATACTGTGTGAAGTATTTTAGATGGTTACATGATATACCTTAGTGAATAATAATGCTTTTTCATTGTGCAATTTAGTTTGTTCATAAAAGGTGACACCAAAATTGTTTCCTTTTTTCTCTGTCACGTCAGTTGTATTCATATATATTCGTATAACATTTTATTGTTGGATTTACTTCCTTGAAATTTAGTGGTACCACCATTTTGAAATTATTTATATTATTAATTTATATTTTTTATAGTAAAATTAAAACTTCACTTAAATGTTTAAAACATTGTTATTTTCCAATTTTTTACCAAGCCATAAATAAGAATTACCTTATAGGCTACCTAAGAAGCTGTTCCATTAAATGTCTGCAGTAAATTTTAAAATCTGATAATTGAGTCTAAATTGCTAAAACATTGAAGCAACTTTGAAGTTATGCCAACTGTTTACTAGCCCATATATTAATGACCAAAGTTATTTTTGTAAAATGCTGAGATTACTGTTGATTTTGAAAAATATCCACAGAGAACAGTGAAGAACAATACCAAAACAAATGATGATTTTACACAGCAGAAGTAATACAACCACTTTGTATAACTTTATCCAGATCTTTTCACAGTGAAGGAACTAATGCAACTTGCTACACACAGGTCTCAACGACTTTCCATCCTATCGTCATGGCCTGAACGTAGATGTCGGTGATGATAACGTTTTCATGGTGAGTGGCACGTAATGCATCTGTATCTCTTCAACTTTTCTTCTTTGCCTTGTTCTAATTCTTCTTCTTTTTTTTTTTTCTTTTTTTTTTTAATATTCATCTCCTTGTATTATTCTTTATTTCTATATTTCTGCCCAAGAAACAACATTTAGGTTTGTAGCTTTTGGCCATTAGTGCACCATCCAGTTTTGTTGTTTTTTCTCTCTGTATTTGTATATGTTGGTACTAACATGGTGTTGGTATGGGAATGTCATTGAATGTATAATTGGTGCTGGGAGGGCATTTATATGTGCCCTGTCCACTCTGATTTGATTTTATTATGTTAATACATAGGTGGTCCCGTAAGTGCTTATGTAGCAAGAATTAAATTATTAGGCTTACCTGATCTCAGCTGTTTACCTTGTTCCATGAATATATGGAAAGGAAAGTCTTTGTTTTTACTATAAGTATTATTGATAATTAATAGTATTAGAAATGACTTTCCTAAAAAATTCAAGGAATGGGGCAAACAGGTGCAGGCAGGTAGGCCTAGAATTCAGTTCCTTGATGATTATGTGCTTGAGAGGCAAAGCTGGACAAGCCAAGACTAGAGTGGACATTGCATGTGCCTAGCAACCAATGGTTAATATTGGCTTTTTTTCTTAACTCTTCATTTCCTTTGAATCAAGTTTCTCATTCTGCTCCTCCTCCTTTTTTTTCCCTCCTCTTCCTCTTCCTTTTTATCCTGCTTCTCCTACTCCTCCTCCTCATTCCTCTTTGTCTTTGCCTCCTCCTTCTTTTCCTCCTTTATTCCTGCTTCTCCTTCTACTTCTCCTTCTCCACCTTCCACTGTGTTTTAGTCTCCTCCTCCTCCTCCTCCTCCTCTTCTTCTTTCTCCTGCCTCTCCTCCTCCTCCTCTCTCCTCTCTTCTTCTTCTTTCTCCTGCCTCTCCTCCTCCTTTTGTCTTTGCCTCTTCTTCCTTTTTTCTCCTGCTTCTCCTTCTCTTCCTCTTTCCTCTTTGTTTATGGCTCCTCCTCCCCCACCTCCTCTTTTTCCTACTTCTCCTTCTCCTCATCCTTCCTCTTTGTCCTTTCCTCCTCCTCCTCCTTTTTCTCCTGCTTCTCCTCCTCCTCATTCCTCTTTGTCTTTGCCTCCTCCTCTTCCTCCATTTTCTCCTGCTTCTCCTTCTCCTATTCCTTTCTCTTAGTCTCCTCCTCCTCCTCCTCCTGCTCCTCCTTTTTCTCCTGTTTTCCTTCTCCTCCACCTTCCACTTTGTCTAGTCTCCTCCTCCTCCTCCTCCTCCTTTTTTCCTGCTTCTTCTCCTCCTCCCTTCTCTTTGTCTTTGCCATCTCCTCCTCCTTTTCCTCCTCCTCTTTTTTCTCTTGCTTCTGCTTCTCCTTCTCATCCCTCTTTGTCTTTGCCTCCTCTTCCTCATTTTTCTCCTGCTTCTCCTTCTCCTCCTCGTCCTTCCTCTTTGTTATCTCCTCCTCCTCCTCCTCCTCCACCACCCAATTTT
>NW_020868330.1:223998-228998 GCF_003789085.1 Penaeus vannamei
CATAGTCACAATTATCATGAATATTGATGATAACAACCCCTCTTAATTATGATTACACCCAAAAAGGAGGCCAAGATCTTGTTAAAAAAAAAAAATAAACATTTTTGTGTACAACCTAGATGGTGGCCCAGTCGGCGCAGAGATCGCAGCCGGCGGAGAGCGTGGACTTTTTTGTTTTTTTGTTTTTGTTTTTTCTCACCACCGCCTTCACCAGCGAGGAAGCGCTTGGGAAGGAGGTTGGACTTTGCCGCGCCCTCTTCTGCCGTCTGCGGCCTGGACCGAGATAGATGTTTTGGTAGCGGTAATCTTGGGGAGCAGCCAGGTCATACGTCACCCAAAAGAAGTCCTGGGGTCAGCCTGAGGCTCCAGATATAAAGATATATATTAAAAAAAAGAGGAAAGAATGAATAGAGGGAGAAAAGAAAAAGAAAGGAAGAGTACCTTAATTCTGTGGTAAAGAGGTGATGACCCCAACCTACTTCGAGTACGGCGAAACGACCTGGCGCATGTCAGCTCCCCGATACTTCCGTTGTTCATGCCACCCCCTAGTCACGAACAAAATTGCAACCAATGTCAGCAGTCTAATATCATTTGTTTTATTTGCAACAATTTTAAGCAGAAAGTCACAAAAGTTTGTGGTTTCATTTTACCTTTTTCTTGAAGAAGAATGAAAACAAAACTAAAAGTTAAAAAAAGAGAACTTTGTTACTCCCAGGAAAATGATTGATATATATATATATATATTTTTCTTGTTTTTCAGTTTTCACTCATTGTTTCCAGTGAATGATTTAAGTGACTAAGTAATTATCCTTGTGTAAACTTTTTGTCTATTGATAATTTCATTATAATTGTCAAGTATAGGATGTAACAAGAATGATTTTATGAACAATAATGACAACCAAAGACATATCCATTAGCCCTGTTGTTTTATCCCCATCTATCTATCCTCTCGTGTTTGGAAAAATAATAATTTTCAAAAGTAAGGCCTGTGAATGATACTAGAATTTTTGGATTACAGTACAGCCCAACTGCAGAATTACAGTAAGACTTCTGAAAGGCAGAATGGCAGCTTTTGCTATGTTGTAACTAGGCCTCCTGAAGGTGTTGGCAGATAATGAACCAGCTGAAATGGTCTGTTTTATAATTACTTTGGAAATTTACATATGATTAAAAGAAAGAAGAAACAAAGAACTTTTATATTTTGAGAAGAATAAGCTAATATTATATACAACATAAGTTTAAAAGAACATAAGGCAAAAGGTCCACTGATTAGTGCATTAGATATTTTTATTATTCTAGTTAGCAAAGCAAAATATTTGTTAATCTTATGGATAAAAGTTTTTATTCAAACTTATTTCCCTGTACTAGGGCCACTTGGGCAGCATGTACCTACATTTTTTCAAAGGAAATTGTCTATACTATTACTGAAAACTTGGTCTGTAATTATGAATAAGGATAAATACTAATGATTAAGAAGAAAGGAAACATTATATAAACTAAAGCCAATCCAACATGCAATATAGAAGAATTGGCTTACATGTTTTTTTTGGATGGACCCAACTTAAAAACTTCTCAAGTTAGCCAATTGAAATTCAAATTCAAATTGACCAGTATCAATGAGATTTCTGAAACTGATATTTCAGCACATGCTCTGTATGCATTACTATGAAACTGCTGTCCATAGTAGATACCACCACTGCCAAATTAAGGAATGAACTTGGAGGTTGGCAGCCTAGGGGCCAATGCCAGCTGTGGACATTGGAAGATGAAAGTTATACATTTTTATTACACTAGATCGGAGACTGTCTTCGGTGAGTGAAGTTTAAAGATTTTCAATTAATCATTTATCACACCCTTTGGAAATAGTGCTGGGGGCTCAAGTTTTATAGTTCTGCAGTCTACAGAATCTTAAACTGGCTGTGGATGCAATGCTAGAACTGAGAACAAAATGCACTTACTAAAACCAATGTAAAGAAGTTGTATTTATTTATTTATTTAATCAATATTTTGCGCAGAACAAACACCTTGAGATTTAAAAAAGAACATGCAAATTGCAATGGTATTTTTGAAAGGTGAAACATACGTGAAAAACAGGTATAAGTTTGCTCAATCTGGTCATTTTCAGTCTTCACAGTATCTATCAAAAATTATCCAAAAATGAATGCAAAAAGTTCTAGGGTAGATACTCATTACTTCTTAGAAAAAAATAAAATTATAACATTGTTGTTGCTTCATTATTGTTAACATTATTATACTTATTAATTATTTACTTACTACCATCATCAATCCTCCTCCTCCCCCTTCCCCCTCTTCCTCCTCACCCCTCCTCTCTTCCTCCTCCTCCTCCCTCCTCCTTCCCCTCTCCTCCTCTCCTCCTTCTCCTCCTCTCCCTCCTCCTCCTCTTCCCCCCCCTCCTCCTCCCTCCCCCCTCCTCCTCCTCCCCCTCCCCCTCCTCCCCTCCTCCTTCTCCCCCTCCCCTCCTCCTCCTTACATTCCTCCTCCTCCTCCTCCTCCTCCTCTCCTCCTCCTCCCCCTTCCCTCCTCCTCCTCTCCTCCCCTTCCCCTCCTCCTCCCCTCCCTCCTCCTCCCTCCCCCCTCCTCCTCCTCCCTCTCCTCCTCCCCTCCCCCTCCTCTCCCCCTCCCCTCCTCCCCTTCTCCTCCTCACCTCCACCTCCTCCTCCTCCTCCCCTCCTCCTCCCCTCCTCCTCCTCCTCTCCTCCTCCACCTCCACCTCCTCCTCCTCCTCTCCTCCTCCTCCCTCCTCCTCCTCCTCCCTCCCTCCTCCACCTCCACCTCCACCTCCACCTCCACCTCCACCCTCCACCTCCTCCACCTCCACCTCTCCACCTCCTCCTCCTCCTCCTCCTCCTCCTTCACCTCCTCCTCCACCTCCTCCACCTCCTCTCCCTCCTTCACCTCCTTCTCCTGAACCTCCTCCACCTCCTCCACCTCCTCCTCCACCTCCTCCTCCACCTCCTCCACCTCCTCCTCCACCTCCGTTTTTGTAAGGACATTTGACCAAAAGGAGAATCTGAACATTATTGCAGAGGATAATATTAATGAGTGATTTATTGTTACACATTATTGGGTAAATGTAGGAGAAAACTGCAATAAACCTATAGTGACCTCGTTGAAGTTATTAATCAAAGCTTTTTGTTTGCAGCTTTTAAAGAATTCAACCAACTTTATCATCACTACCAACATCGTGACTTCAAATAGGATCATCACCCCTATGTGAATGAATATATATTGTAGTACTTCCTCGAGTACTTCAGCTACTATCCACTGAGGTTGTTTGGAAATATCTAGTGTATGGCTTCATATTTATAACAATCTCAATTCTATGCCACAAGCAATAATGCAAAAATGCTCCCCACCCCCCAATTCCTTGCTCCTTGTTGTCCTGGGGGGTGGGGGGGGTTGTAGGAGACTTCTGAGGCCAAAGGTATGGATTGGATCACCCCCTACTTTGGACCTCGGCTTCGCTTCAACAAATTGTATTTTCTTCTCTCCTTTTCCTTTTCCTTCTATTCTTTGTCCCCTTCTGTCCACTTCCTAAGGTGTGAGGGCTGCGCCGAAAGGAAGAAAGGCTGGCTTTGTGTCAGTCCTGAACGGCCTTCGTACTCCGTTTGCTCTTCCCTCTTTGCCCTTTTCACTACCATACTAACATCTAGCGCTTTACAACCTTTGACATCTAATATATTTTGTCCTAATCGTTAACAAATTTTTACCCTTTTTCCATGATGCTTTATCATAGTGCTGTATGACCATTATGCTAGGAATCTGAAAACATCGCTTTATAAACCAAAATATCCTCCTTCCTTAAGGGGTTCACCCCTAAGCCCCACCCAATCGCTATATCTTGAATGCGCTGCAAATGACCTTAGATGACGCTGCAGATTTTTTTTTTTTTTCGTAAACAAATAGATGATGGAAAAATGCTAAGGTATCTTGTTTAGAGAAGTGGCATATGATCATTATTATCATTAAATTTCTAAAGGACAAATAAGCAGCATACCCAGTGAGTGTTAAGTGCAGCGCTACAACAGAGTGTTAAGTAATATTATTGTGAAATATGATTCCATCACTTATCACAGGTATATCATACTATTCTTTTAAAATGAAGAAATAGAATATAACACAAGGAAATGCTCATGGATGAACCTTTTTTCTACCGTTTGGCCCCTCCCCCAATGCATGGTCTTTTCTTCCCCTTTCCGTTTCCTTCTGTTCTCCAAACCCTCCTAAAATTCACTTCCTAGGATGTACCCGTGTTCAAAGGATGAAAGGCAGACTGCCAGTTACAATGGGCACGGTATTCCCCTGTTTACTTGTCTAGTTCTTACCCTGAGGGTAGTCTGTTTCTTTTCCCAACATACTCCAGGCTTACCATGGCCAGTAATGGAGATTTTGTACCCTTATTAGTGGCTTTGAGGCTTGCCCCTTTATCAAAAAGCCCCTCGAACCCAGGCTCTCCTTTGACCACGCCTCTGAATACTGCTGCTACTAACCATTCCTCGGTGCCTGCTATCACCTCAGTCCCCTCCAAATCATCTATCTAGATCACTACTCAACTTCCAGGAAACGTTCCTCCTCTCCCACGATCCTGTACTTCATCTCCTCCACCGCCACAACTTTCTTCATCTAATACCCCCTCCTCCCTTATTACTAATCCGCAGCCTTATTGTCAATTTCTCTCAACACTCCCCCTCTCCATAGGCTTAGGAAGGTATTTTGAAGTTGGGCAAAGTAGGTTTCCCCAAAAAGTAGCCATGGGTCCTGGGGCTGTAGGCCCCTGGTGGGGTGTGCCTCTGGACCAAAATCTCAGACATCTATATTTAGATGATACTTGGCATAACGGTTATTTGATTTTGGTTCGGTTGTAGCTGCCCTCTCAGTTGCAGGGTGTCACTGTTCTCAACGATTGAGTAACTATGGGATTGCACCGTTTGTTTGTTTACAGAGAATGTCTCGAAAGTTGAGGAGTGGGATGCAGAAAT
>NW_020868330.1:258998-266498 GCF_003789085.1 Penaeus vannamei
GATAATGGCAATAATAAATTCAATAACGATTACAAACAGCAATGTTAATAATAACGGGATGATAAAAATGATGGTGATGATGAAATGATAATCAAAGTAATTGTATAATTGTGAATGATAATGATAATAATAATGATAATGATAATGATAATGATAATAATAATAATAATAATAATAATAATAATAATAATAATGATAATAATAATAATAATAATAATAATAATAATAATAATAATGATAATAATAATAATAATAATATAATAGTAATAATAATAATAATAATAATAATAATAATAATAATAATAATAATAATAATAATAATAATGATAACAGCAACAATAATAAAAAGTAATAAGAGCAACAATAAAAGCAATAACAATAAAAAGGATACTAATAACATAAACGATAACAACAACAACAACAATAACAATAAAGATGAACAGAAAGACCGAATCACGTATGAAATTGTATGAAAATAACAAATAAATAGATGAATAAATGATAATAAATGACAATGATAATAATAACAATAATGATAAAAATAATAATAATAATAATAATAACCAAAACAATAATATCATAGGATAAGGAAGACATAATCATTGCATATTGCATAAAAAAGAATAATGAATAACAATAATAATGAATAATAAATATGATGATAATGATAATAACAATAATAATACAGAAGAAATGATCATGATAATGAAACCTAATTATTGCATATGAATGATCATGATAAGTGGGGATGATGAATAATAATGGGAAATTATGATCATAATGAATAATAAATGAGCTATAATATGATGATAATGATGAAGATGCGATAATAGTAATAATAGTAAATAATGATGAAATGCATGTGATAATATAGTAATAATAATAATGATAATGATAATAATGAATAATAATGATAATAATGATAATAATAATAATAATAATAATAATAATAATAAAATAATAATAAATAAATAATAAATAATAATAATAATAATAATAATAATAAATAACAATAATGATAATAATAATAAATAATATAATAATAATAATAATAATAATATAAATAATAAAATAATAATAATAATAATAATAATAATAATAATAATAATAATTAATAAATAATAATATAATAATAATAATAATAACAATAATGATAATAATTATTAATAATAATGATATAATAATAATAACAATAATAACAATAATAATAATAATAACATAATAATAATAATAATAATAATAATAATAATAATAATAATAATAATAACAATAATAATAATAATAATAATAATAAATAATATAATATATAAATGGAAGATAACAACAATAACAATAATAACAGGAAAATGTAAGGCCAAATCAGCCATTATCACATTCAGAGAAGTCGGCGTCCTGTTAAGAGGAAGGGAAAAGGACAGTGATCTAATTATGAAAATTACGACACTTTTCCCGCGCTAATATAGGCTGGTCCTGGAGGGGAAAAAAGATTCATAACGGTAATGGAAAATGGCATTTTTTGTCTTTTTTTTCTGTGGTGGTATCTTTATTTCTTTTTCTCTTATTTTTTTTCTTTTTCTTTCTTTCAGTTTTGATATATTCTTTTGCTTTCCATTTTTTAAAATCTTTGGTGGTGTATTGAGTTTTTTTATTGTTATTTTCCTTTCGTCCTTCTTCTTCTTTCGTTTTTTCTTTAAATCTTAATGAATTCTTTTGCTATCCACTTTTTTCTTTCTTTCTTTTTCTTTGGGGATTCTTTCTTCCTCAATTTCTTTCTTTTTCCATTTTCTTTCTTTTTTGAAGGGATTCTTCGCTAATTAAGTAAACTGTCTCTCGGTCGAAGAAAAAGTTATGAACCGCAATTAAGCTTCTGTCATTAGTGTTCAGTCATTAGTCTTTTGAGTCAATAGTTTGTCTCGTCTCCTGTCGCGTGTCCTCTCTCTTTATTGTCTTGTCGTGGTTTAGGGTTTCCCCTTTTGTTTTTTGTTTTATCCATCTCTTTCTTTCTATTTGCCTCTTTTTCTCTTATCTCTCTGCATCTTTCTCTTTTTCATGTATCTCTTTTCTCTCTCTCTCTCTCTCTCTCTCTCTCTCTCTCTCTCTCTCTCTCTCTCTCTCTCTCTCTCTCTCTCTCTCTCTCTCTCTCTCTCGCTCTCTCTCTCTCCTTCCCTTTACCACTATACCATGTGCAATTTCATTACTTTAATACCTCTGTCTACATGCCTTTAGACGAAAAATCACAATGTCGAGTCAATATAACTAAAGGAAAGAAAAAAAGAAACATATGGCAACGTACAAATGGGGTAAAGTTTCAAATAACTGCTTCGTTTGAATGTAACTTCCCGCAACCGTTATTGGAGACCGCTCCTGTTAACGGAAAAATTTACCTTTTCGCGCCGTTTCGAACCCGGTTGGCGCGTTCTCCCCAGTTGAGTCCGTTTTGTTGCCCGCGGCTTCGGCTTCCATGCGGTATGGATTTTCTTTCTTTTGAACTCTTATATTTTAACTTCTTATGCTGGAAACCTGTGCAGTGATGATTACAAAACTCTTGTCCGTTGTATTTCATTTATTTTTTTTTTTTTTTATTTTTTTTTTAACTAAGTCTGACCGATGTCCAATGACTTTTGATCATTACCGCTGGACGTTTCTGTCGGGAACGCATTGGAAATGCTCAGCCTGATAAGGAATACTTCGCCATGTTCCATTAAGCATCGTGTGACGAGGACACACAACCACCTTTTGAGGCCGCTATCACACCAAAGTGGCACATCGCACGTGATTATGCCACGTGGCACGTCACCTGAAAACAAATATATAGAAACATATGAAACCTTTTACATAGAAGTGACGTGGCATGTCGCATTGCCACGTGCGACCAGCGGGCCACACCAAGGGAAACTTTTGGATGTATGGCATACATTACATTAGTTCTGAAGTGTTGAGAAAGATTCCGCCAAATACATCTGACACATGGCTTCGCCCAGTAAGCGAGACCAGATAAGAGGGTAAACATGCGCGGTCTTGCGGGAGGAAACACTGCGATGGGAGCCTGCTCTCCTCCAGGCAATGGACCAATTAACATAACATTTGTACAAACTGGGGAAATACAATTGTTTGTATGATTCATCACCTCAGGACAATAAAATTACTTTCAATGGTAAAATTATCAAAATCTTTTTCTTTACAAGTATTTTCAGGGTATTGGTACAATTTAGTCACATTCTCCCCCAAAATCATCCACATCATTCCTGCAAGTGACAGATTGATAACTGTCACAAGATTATTTAGGACTTTGGACAACCACATCATCGTCTACCTCCGATGATGCCATCTTGTGAACCGAGTGACACATACCCTTGGTCTGAAATCACCGTACGACGTGTCATTTGCCATTTGCCACCTGCCACTCGCCACATGCGACGTGCCACCCTGGTGTGAAAGCGGCTTTGATGAGAGACGGAAGCAATGCGATGTGTGACGGCTCTCGTGCACGGCTATGCCTCTTCCAGACAGTGAACTAATCAAAACGACATTCGTACAAACTGCGAGGAAATACAAAATGTGTATGATATATGACCTCAATGCAATAAAAAATACTCTCAAAAGTAGAATCATAAACAAAGATCCTCACAAGCATTTCCAGGGTATTGGGGAAGTTAGCTTCACCTTCTCCCCCAAAGTCGTCCACTTTATTCCTCCAAGCGAGAGAAAGATAAACTACACAGGTGTTGCGACAATAAATACACCGTCAACCTCCGATGATGCCATCTTGTGAACCGAGTGACAAGCGCCACGTGTAACCTTGGTCCAAAATCACCGTGCCACGTGTCATTTGCCACTTGTCACGTGCGATGTGCCACCGCAGTGTGGAAGCGGCCTGACAGTCACGGCGTAAAGTCATCTGTGATCCGAATCCTGTGTCGAACATCAAAGCAATTAAACGCTTCGATGCTTCACAAGGGACCGGAACTCGTGATTGCGATCGTGCAGTTGCCAACTTTGAATTGCTGTTCCTTTCTATTGATTAGTTTCCAATCATGCACTTCGATCATTTCGGAAAGATGACAGAGTTATATATCATGTTTCCTGAAACTCCATTAAGCTAAATGCAAGTTTATAATGATGATGATAGTAATATTGATTATTATAATAGTAATATTGATTATTATAATAGTAATAATGATAATAATGATAGAAATGATGATAGTGATGATAATAGGTATGATAATAAGAATAATAAATATTATGATTATCATTATGATAACAATAATGACAATGAAAATAATAACAAGAATATTAATAATGACAATAACAATAATAATGATTGTGAAAATAATAACATTAATAATGACAATAACAATAATAATGATTGTGATAATAATCTTATTGTTATTGATAATGATGACAATAATAATGATAGTAGTTATAGTAATGATGATAATAATAATGATTGTAATAATAACGGATAATAATAATAATGATGACAATAATATTGATAATAGTAGTAACGCTACAAACAATAATAATGTCAACAATAATAACAACAGCAATAATGATAATATAATAATGATAATGTTAATAATAAAAAATATATTGATACTACTAATAATGATAACCTTAATAACAACAACAATAGTGATATTAACAATAACAACAACATTGATAATAACACTGGTAATGATAATAACAATGATAACAATAGTAACATTAACAACAACAACGACAATAAAAATAATAATAACAAAATAATTATAATTCTGTACATGGTTTGAAATATCTTTGACTCGCACCAATCAAACTTGAGTGACAGACGATGTGTATTTCTGAGAGGTTATTCCATTCCACATATATAACTTACTGCATCCGTCTGTTGTCCTTAATTAAAGTGGTATAAATCTGTAACTTGAGTTGAGTTCTGTCGTCGTTTGTAACTTCTCAGTTTGCTGAACTTCTGTACTAATAATCACTTAGTTATTATGTTCGTGAATTTGATCTGAAACGCAGGTAATGTAGCTCTTTTGTGTGCGTGTGTGTGTGGATGTGTTGTGTTTGTGTGTGTGTGTGTGTGTGTGTGTGTGTGTGTGTGTGTGTGTGTGTGTGTGTGTGGTGTGTGTGTGTGGTGTGTTTGTGTGTGTGTGTGTGTTGTGTGTGTGTGTGTGTGTGTGTGTGGTGTGTGTGTGTGTGTGTGTGTGTGTGTGTGTTGTGTTGTGTGTGTGTGTGTATGTGTGTGTTTCTTTGTTTCTATGTGTATATGCGTATGGGAAAAGCTAGATCAGTAGCAACTCGCGGTGTTATGGTGTCTGATTCTATTAAAAAAAAAAAAAACATGGGATTTATTTTGTTGAAGTCACAAAAGTTACAAATGCCTCGTGAATATTGGTCTCACTGAATCATTTTGGTCTCTTCAATTTCCAAAAAGGATGGAAAATAATGATTTTAATGGCTATATTTTCACTGAACAATCATCAAAACAGTCATCCAAGACACCTCCTCGAGCTGCTACTGACCTAGCCTCTCCCTCACACGCATGCGCATAAGTTCGTTCTGAAGCTTCGAAACCCCGAAACCGAATCTATCTTTCTTCTTTTATAGGGTTTGAGACCAATGAATCTTTCCCACTTCACGCCCTAGATATTTAAGGAACCTTTGTATACAGAGTACATAAGGGGCATAATCGTCAACCCCGGCCCTTTCCTGTACATATTTCACAACTCGCAGACTCACCCTCGGGTCACACGAAGGAGACGCGTGGGTTGGAAGGTCGTCGGGTACAGGACAAGCTCGTGAACTTTGTACACCAGAGACCGTGCCCTAATTTGTGTATTTTATTCTTATTTCATTTCTTTGTTGTTGTTGTCGTTGTCGTTATCATTATTATTATTATCATTTTCACTTTTTTTATGGAAGCATTTTTTTTCTTATTAGCCACATTGTTATCAACTTACTACGCTTTTTTCATTTCCAAATTTCATCTTTATCTTCCTTTTATTCACTACCTCTTCTCCTCCTTCTTCCTTATCTTTTCTTTATTTTCTTCGCTTTCGTCGTCTCTTCGTACATCTGTTGCGATTGCTATTACTTATCTTAATTTCTTAATTTTTTATTTAATTTTATCTATTTCATTTATTTCATTTCTTTATTTTTTGTCTTCCTCTTCCCCTTCTTCGTCTTTATCTTTTCCTTTTCTCCTTTTTCTCTATGTGTTTCTGCTTCTTGTCTCTGTTTCTTTTCCTCTCGTTTCTCCTTCCCTTTCTTTTGTACTTTTCTTCTACTTTTATCACTACTTCTTTTCCTTCCACTTGTTCTTTTTCTTTTCCCCATTTTTTCTTCTTTTATTTTCTATTTTTTTCTTTTCTCGTTCTTCTCACTCTTTGTCGGTATTCTTCGTCTTTTTCTTTCCTTTTCTTGGTCTATCTCTTTCTTTTTCTTCCTCTTTTACTTCATTTCTTCTTCTTCCTCTTGGACTCTCTTTATCCATTTTTCTGTTATTATTATTCCTTCCTATTCTTGTTCGTCGTCCTCGTCTTCTTCGCCTTCTTATCATTCCTCATTTTCCTCATCTTCTTTTTCTTCTTCATCATGATCTGCGTCTTCGTCTTTTTTCATCATCATCATCACCATCATCATCTTCTTCTTCCTCTTCTATATCTTCATCATCATTTTCTACTTCATCATCTACCTCTTCTTCTTCTTCCTTTTTCTTCTTCTTCTACATCTTTAACATCTTCTTCATCATAATCATCGTCGTCGTCATCACATTTTTTTCTTTTTCTTCATCCTCATCCTCGTCATCTTCCTTTTCTTCTGCATCTTCTTCCTCTTCCTTTTCTTCTTCTTCTACATCTTAATCATCATCATCATCTCCTCCTCCTCCTCCTTCTTCCTCCTCCTCCTTCTTCTTCTTCTTCGCTCCTTCTTCCTCCTCCTCCTCTTACTTTCTTTCGCCTCTTCTATTGTCTTTCTCTCCATTTTCCCGAAATATCGACCTCCTTGTGCAAGCTCTTGTTGTTCTATTAATTCGATCGACCTTGGGTGAAGTGCAACGAGAGGCAGATTGGGGAGGGCGATCTCTTGCAACAGGGCCTTCCTCTCTTCTCCGTCTGTCTGTCTCTGTTTCTCTCTCTGTCTGTCTGTTTCTGTTTCTCTTTCTGTCTGTTTCTGTTTCTCTTTCTCTGTTCATTCTCTCTGTCTCGTTTCTCTCTGTCTGTCTCGGTTTCTCTTTCTGTCTGTCTCTTTTTCTCATTTCTCTGTCTCTTTTCTCTCTGTCTGTCTCTGTTTCTCATTCTCATCGGTTTCTCTCTGTCTGTCTCTGTTTTCTCATTCTCACTGTCTGTTTCTCTCTGTCTCTCTCTCATTCTCTCTGTCTGTTTCTGTTTCTCTTTCTGTCTGTCTCTGTTCTCTTTCTGTCTGTCTCTTTTCTCATTCTCTTTGTCTCGGTTTCTCTCTGTCTGTTTCTGTCTCTATTTGTCTTTGCCTCTATGTCTGTCTATCTGTCACTGTCTG
>NW_020868330.1:295156-304436 GCF_003789085.1 Penaeus vannamei
CATTGTTATTATCATTTTTGTTATCGTTATTATCATTATTATCATTACCATCATAATTATTAATATCATTATCATTATCATCATTGTTATCATTAATGCTATTATTCCTTTTATCTCTCTATCTATTACTCCATTTCTTGTTATCGTGACCACTTCCACTATTTCTTCTTTTCCTTTATATGCTTTGGGCCAATAACAGCTATTGGCCAAAGGAGTTATATTTATCCTACAGTCTGTTTCATGTCCAATTCCATTTTTATTCCCCTTTTTCCAGTTTTCCCCCTTTTTTGGAAATCCTCTTCGTGTATTTTGTACCTCCCCCCCCCTTTTTTTTTTTTTTTTTTTTTTTTTTTTTTTTTGGCAAGGGTTCTCTCGTTTCGACTGTTGTGGTAATTTGGTTGGATATATTTCTTGTTGCATGTCTTTTGTTGTATGTCTGTGTGTGTGTGTGTGTGTGTGTGTGTGTGTGTGTGTGTGTGTGTGTGTGTGTGTGTGTGTGTGTGTGTGTGTGTGTGTGTGTGTGTTGTGTGGTTTCTACCATATATATGCATATATATATTCATATTCATATACATATATAGATAGATATATAGCTATAGCTATACATATGTACGTACATACACCTATATATACACATACCAAAAAAGAAAACGGGAATAAATACGCTAAAAAAATCGACGGGGAAACTAAAGCAAAATCGAGCGAACTTATCAGCTGATGTCTTAATAGAAACACATTACTCTCACTGCTTTACAATGTAATCTTGCCTGGCGGACGTCGCTCTATAAATAAACACATGAAGCATAGAAGGCAAAGAGGGAGAAAAAAATGTAAATGTTGATAAAAGGAGAGAAAATATTGCGACTAGGGAAATAGCCTGTGAGGGAGAAGGACATAAGGGTACGAAATGGGGGAAAAATAAAAAGAAGCAGAAGAAAAAAAAGGAAAAGAAGGGAGATAGGGGGGAAGGAGGGAAAGAAGAGAGGAGAGAGAAAAGAGGAGGAGAAGAAAAAGAGGAGAGAGAAAGAGGAGGAAAAGAGAAAAGAGGAAGAAAGAGAGGAGAGAGAAAGAGGAGAGAAAGAGAGGAGAGAGAAAATAGGAGGGAAGAAAGAAAGGAGAGAAAAGAGGAGGAAAAGAAAGAGAGGAGAGAGAAAAGAGGAGGAAAAAAGAGAGAGGAAAAGAAAGAAGAGAGAGAAAAGAGGAAAGGAAGAAAGAAAGGAGAGAGAAAATTGTAGGAGATGAGAGAGAAAAAATGAGGAAAAGAAGGAAAGAAAAGAAGAAGAAAGAGAATGAAAAATTGGAAAGAGAAAGAAGAAGAAGAAAGAGAATGAAAAATTGGAAAGAAAAAGAAGAAAGAGAATGAAAAGTTGGAAAAGAAGAAAACGAAAGAGAATAAGGAGAAAATGAAGGAAAAGATAAAGATGTTAAAGAAGACGAGCAAGAAGAAGGAAGCGAGAGAGAAGAGGAATAAAAAAGGAGAGAAAATCAAGGAAAGAATGTTGAATAAAACATTCTCTTTTGCACAACATTTAGGAACAGCTGTTTCAACTCAGCTGTTTCGACTCAGCTGTTTCAACTCACCTGTTTCGACTCAACTATACAACGATCTAAGTATCTCGTTATTTCTATACACTCCATACTCTTCTCTCTTTATCTCTATTCTGTTTATCCGTCTATGTCTATTTCCCTTTGGAATTATTTGAGCTGTTTTTTTGATAAATGTTTATTAAAACAAGAGAAAACCTATTTTTGGAAAATGGAGAGGAATTGAAATGTTTGTCGGGATAAAAATACAGCCCGCTTGCTTCTTGTCTTCGTCTCTCGTTGTATTTTGTTATCTCCTTCGCCTTTCTCTTTCTTTGTCTATATCGTTACTTATCTATTTCTCTTCCTCTCTCTCTCTGTGTCTGCCTGTTTGTCTGTCTTTGTCTGTTTGTCTGTCTCTGCTTGTCTCTCTCTCTCTTCATCTCTTCTTACTGCTTTTATTCTCTATTTTCTTAACTCTCTCCTCTCTCCTCTTACTGCTTTATTCTCTATTTTCTTAACTCTCTCTCTCTCTCTCTCTCTCTCTCTCTCTCTCTCTCTCCATCTCTTCTTACTGCTTTTATTCTCTATCTTCTTAACCTTTATCTTCATGTATGTCTCTCACTATTTTTTGTCTGTCGCTTTCATTTATATTATATCTCTGTCTATCCATTTCCGGGAAAACACGATATCATATATATAAATTTTTACATACAGAACCGACCATAAAGTATTATCAGAAGGAATAAAGCGAATAACTTTCTTAGGCGCAATGGAGCGGAAACGTTAATGCACTAGAAATGTATTTAATGTGTATGACTCGTGGTAAGGCCACTGCCAACTTGACGTGCATTAAAATCTTCTAAAAATTATAATGTTCAGCTTATCTCGTCTCTTACCGGCGCTTATTAAGGAGAAATAACATCATCCATTTCCTACATCATTTAAAAAAATGTAGGCAGATCGGTTTAACAAGGTTTTTTTAAAGATATTAAGAATTATAAAACGACTTTCAGGGGAGGTTGGCTGCTCGTTGGAATCCCTGTGATGTTTCCACCAATCAGAGCGCTCGTACGGTTTAAATTCTTGTGCAGTTTTCGGATGTCGCAAGAAGGGAAATTTACACAACTGCCTGAGGATATTTACTTATTTTCTATGTGTATTTCGTTATGTATGTTGGTATTTAAGGATATAGATGGTTGTATATGGTGTTTGCATGTAAATATTCTTAAGGAGAAGTGTATGTGTGTGTTCTTTTTATGTCTGGTGGCAAGTCTACATGAATATTAAAGTTACATTCAGGGATCACCGTGATAATCCTCTATATTTTGAAATATCAATTTGAACAAAAGTATTGTTGAAATACATAGAAGTCACTAATATACGATCGTAACGCATTCACCAGCGGTCATTTACCATTGCATTTACCAGTGATGGCAAAGCGGGATTCACGAAGAAATGGTAATTTGGATCAGCTGAGTTACAATCGTAAATCGACTCATTCTAATGGTAGCCAACAGAGGGCTCTAGTAAAGCAATTCCACCAATCAGCGAGCGCCATACATAATCTTTTAGGTTCCTTCGGCCAATCACGTAACATGTAAACAGAACTAGACACAGCGAGATTTTAAAAATAATTTTGACAGCTAAAACACAATGCAAGCACATGTAGAAAAAAAATAATATATTTATTTGATCATATCCATCATGTGGGATATATATTTACTGTATAGATATGAACCAATACAAACACTTTTATTAATATATCATTAATAAGTATTATCATTGATATATCATTATCAGTATTAGTCCAAACAGTTTTTATTGATTTCTTCATATTTCATCATTTGTTAAACAAAGAACCGGACCAAAATTTTTCGTATTCGCTATCTGTCAAAGGAAATATTTCAAGTTTATTCTTGCCCATCCACTTTGGAGTTTATTGTCAAAATACCGACAGACACAGAAATTGCTATATTCCTTTAGCGTTGGTATTGCCAGGTTATATATCAGCAAGGTATTTTTTTCTATATCATTTGTAATAATTATGTCAGAGAAGAATTCTTTAAGAGTTCACTTATCTATCGACTCCATGCATTCTAGTAATATAGGCCTATAATTTTACGAGAATTTGTGTGGATTTTATTCTTGCTAGTTTCATGTGAAATTTGCATCTCTTCACTATGTCCGTATTACGATATGTGTTTGCCATCATACTAGTTACCTCAGGTGTAAAAACAAACCCAAAACTTTGCTTAGAAATTGATTTTTTGACGAGATAACACGTGATGACATCGTCTTCCCAGAATTTACAAGTGCTCCGACCACTGGTAAAATTAATGGTAACTCCGATGGTAAGTTGTTAGTGAATGCCACCGCTGTCTGGTTACCATGGCAACTATAGTGATTTTACCATCGTAAGTGCTTTAGTTTATCCGGGCCTTGGATTTCATATAATTATTAATCTATTTATTACTGTCAGCTTGCCCGTTTATACCAGCTGATGTTCATTTGATAATCAATTAGAAATATCCTTTATTCCTTATATAGTAATATGGCAAAATCATTTAAAAATATATAATTCAGTAATAATTTAAGGGAATTCTTTAATAATGATCTAGTACAGAGGTTTCCAACTTTTTTTTTTTTTGAAACCTCACATTCCTAAGAAATATTTGATTAAATTCCGCACTCTCTACAAAAGTAATATCACATAAAAAAATAAAAAAAGAGAAAAAAGTTTTCTTAAATCATAAAAGTAATATTACCTTTGACAAATACATTTCTATCAAATAGTATATATTCGTGAATTGTTGTTATTATTACTTCAAGGTATTTCTGATGATATGGCAGTTTTTCATGAAGGGTTGAATAACCTTACAAGTCTCATACACTTTTTTTCCTCTTCATAAATCACAAACTTTAACTAGTGCTTATTAGTTTACTTTGATGTAGACGAAAAAAAAATGTTTTATTAAGGAATCGACTCGAACCAGTTGCTCTCTGCTGTTTTTTTTTTTTTTTCTTCGCTCTCTCCCACTCCTTTCTCTTCCTTTCTCTCTCTCTCTCTCTCTCTCTCTCTCTTTCTCTCTCTCTCTCTCTCTCTCTCTCTCTCTCTCTCTCTCTCTCTCTCTCTCTCTCCCTCCTTCCCTCTCTTTCTTTCTTTCTTATTTTCCTCTCTCTCTCTCTGTTTTTGGGTCCATGTCCTACAGAGTGTCTGTTCGTGAGTATATATATATATATATATATATATATATATATATATATATATATATATATATATATTATATATATTTATATATATAATATTATATATATATATATATATATATATATATATATATATATGTATATATATATATATATATATATATATATATATATATATATATATATATATATATATACATATATACATATATATATATATATATATATATATATATATATATATATTTATATATATAATATATATATATATATAATACTTACACACACATACATGCATAAGTGCGTACATACATACATAGATATATGTATTCATGAATACATATATTCATTTACATGGATATTTAAACTTTATATACTTGCCCGCAATAGCGCAACATATATGTAAAAATGAAAGCGAAAAATCTCATCCACAGACCTATCCTTACGCCTAATAGACAGGAACAGACAGGGTGACAGCCTCCCTCCTCAATATTCCTTTTCTCATCTCTTTTAAATTTCCGACATTATTTACCTGTGATTTATTAAGGTATTCCTGCTTCGATATCATTTTCATTTTAATTATCACTATCATGTTTATGATTAATGAATCATTGTGTCGTGATTAATAGACGAGAATTATCTGATAAGGAGATATATTCTTATTGATTAATTGGTTTAAAATTTTTATCATTAGGCAATAATTATTATGTAATTATTTATTTGAGGTTACAGTTGATTACTGCTTATTAAGGGGTCAATTACTAGGTCAGTTGCTAGCAGTTATTGATAGGTTATTATGAATCATTACGTGGTATGTAATCAATGGGCACACACAGTTTATGCACACACACACACACACACACACACACACACACAACACACACACACACACACACACACACACACACACACACACACACACACACACACACACACACACACAACACACACACACACACACACACACACACACACACACACACACACACACACACACACATATATATATTATGTATATATATATATATATATACATATATATATATATATATATATATATATATATATATATATATATATATATATATATATATTTATGTGTGTGTGTGTATGTATATAATAAATGTATATATATATATATATATATATATATATATATATATATATATATATATATATATGACATCAAATATTTAAGATACTTTACCCATAAAACTATGTTTAATTGTCTCTCCTCTGTTGGTAGAACATTTATATTTGCATATACTTTTCCCAGCGTGCGAATTCTAATTTTTCGTTTGAGTTTTTCAGTCGTGTGTAATTAAAGCAAATGTATTTCATGAGAGAAAGCAACAGTTGTATTGCTGTATCGTTAGGTTGCTGTCAAGTACTGTATTTGTGTCTTATTTAGTCTTTATGCTGTTATGTGTTCTATGTTTTTTTTTTTTATGTCGGTTTTCTGTTCCCGATTTTTTTTCTCTTTTTCTGTCGCTTGCGTTCTTTCTTTCTTCCTTTCTTTCTTTCTTTTTTCTCTCTCTATAAGCCCTTTCCTCTCTTTTCCTCCGTCTTCCCTCTCCCTCTCTTTCGGGACTCCCACCCATCCCTCTCCCTTTCCTCTTCCTATCTCTCCCTCCTTTCCCCTCTCCCCCCCTTCCATCTCCATTTCTTTTACCTTCCCTCCTCATCTCTCTCACTCTCGCTCTTCCCTCTGCCTCCACATTCCTCTCCTCCCTTCTTCTACTCCTTCCTCATTCCTCTGCCTCCCCCACCCCATCTCCCCCTCCTTCCCCTTCTTCCTTTCCTTCTCCCTTCCTCCTTCCTCCTCCCTCTATGTACCTCCTTCCCTCCTTTTCCTTTTCCTTCTCTCCTCCTCCTTCTTCCTTCCCTCCTCCTCCTCCCTCTACCTCCTCCTCCCTCCTTCTTGCCTTTCCCCCGTCCCCCTCCCCTCCCCCCTCCTCCTTCCCTGTAGTGATATTCTGAGCTACATACGCTCAACACGGAGGTAGCCGCCACCACGGAATAGGGATCCCGACCCCTTAGAGTTTAACATATTTCCTGTTGATGACCGAGATCTTTTCTTCGGAGGCTGTTCAGTGCTTTTTGTTTATATTGAATTTGTGTTAAACCTTTTTGCTCATTACTTTTATCACAGTTTTAGTTGCAATATAATTTACTTTTATTTCTCCGTAATCTTTGTTTATTTAGAAAGAGGAAAAATACTAGATTTATTTGAATTTAATATATATTTATATATTTTACGGCACATACAAACTACTACGAAGCTACAGTTACAGACGTAATACATGTACACGAAAGACACGAAACAAACGAAAATATTCACAAGCAAATGAAAACTTAATATGCGGACATTAGAAATACAATCTATAACGAATACGACACATGCAACAGAAAAACATATATACACAACACTATTACAAACGAATAACGCACACAATACAACACAAAAATATAAACACAATGATCGGCACTTAACTCGCGAATCGTCAGTCACTATGAGTAATAGTTCACTTTACGCAATCAACTGCACCGGCGGACTAGCGCTCGCTTTTGTCGGGCAACGGAAACGTTCTTACACGCACTGGGATACATGACCTAATTAGAGTGCTGCAACGTAGCCTGTCCCAAGGCCTCTGTCACCTCGGCAGCGGCAAGGTGGCGTCTCCCTGCCCGTTCCAACGACTTGGGGTTACTCGGCGGCCTGGCGGCGGGCACAACAAGCTCCTTTGCATACCCCATTGCCACTCGAGGTAACTGCTGGTTCGTACAAGCAGACCGCCAACTGTTGTTGTTCGGCATGTTATACAAACGGGCGAAGAGGTCACACGGTCATCTGGGCCATAATGCGTAGTCCTTTACTGTGCTGTTCAGCATCCGAATCCCTCTCCCTCCCCCTCCCCTCTCCCTACCCTCTCCCTTAATCTCTCAATCACATCAACAATCCTGACAGATTACATTTCGTTATTTCATTCACCCGAATCGAGATGGACTGTCCGATAAAAATAAAAATAAAATGATTGGCGTTTCGGAAGAGAGAGGAAAAACAATATATTATTACAATTATTGCAGTGATTACCCCGGCTGGCGGAGCTTTCACGGAGAATAATGGGAAACATTTAGATATATATGTAGTGAAAGGGTTGAAAGAAATGTTAGTTGTGATTTGTTGTGATGTTTATACCAGGTTTATAGGAAACAAATGTTTTTTTTATGATTAATATTTTCTTTAAGAGTTTTAAAATTGTTTATGCCAGATTGTATAGGAAACAAATGTTTTTTTTATGATTAACATTTTTTTTTCTAAGAGTTTTAAAAATGTTTATGCCAGATTATAGGAAACAAATGTTTTTTTTATGATTACATTTTTTCTAAGAGTTTTAAAATGTTTATACCCAGATTTATAGGAAACAAATGTTTTTTTATGATAAACATTTTCTTCTAAGAGTTTTAAAATGTTTATGCCAGATTTATAGGAAACAAATGTTTTTTTTATGATAAATATTTTCTCTAGAGTTTTAATGTTTGTTTCATCACTATTTCATATTTTTAGGACTAGAAGCTCGAACCAAAATATAAAGCTGAAAATCTCTATGAATATTTAGTAGAATTTTATATGATTCATATATGAAAAAATACTGGTTTATTTGCCCAGCAAACACAAGCACACGACCCGCACACACACACACACACATCAACACACACACACACACACACACACACACATACACACACACCACACACCACACACACACACACACACATACACACACACACACACACACACTACACACACACACACAAACACACACACACACACACACACACGAACACACACACACACACACACGCACGCACACACACAACAAACACACACACACAAACACACAGCACACACAGACACACACACACACACACACACACACACAGAACACACACACAACACACACACACACACACACACGAACACACACACACAACAACACGAACAACACACAGACACACACACACACGAACACACACACACACACACACAGACACACAGCACACACACACACACACGCCACACACACACACACACAGACACACACACACGACACACACACACACACACATCACACAACACACACACACACACACACACACACACACAACACACACAACAACACACACACACAAACACACACACTCGAACCCAAAATAAAAAGAACGAAAGAGAAAAACCAACCCCGGATCTTTATGTAAATTACATAACACTCGTTCACTTCCTAAATGATCATTCGTACGCGCTGAAAGTTCATGAAAACATACTTATTATTCCGAAATGCGAAGCGAAATTGTCAACAATTCATAAATATCCGCATGACAAGGGATTTGTCTTTTCTGACTGTAAACATTACACTTTAATGTTGTAAAGAGGAACCACCAGTGCTTGTTTGTGTGTGGCTTTTCTCTCTAAAGACTGACATATTTTAGTCATCTGTCTATCCATGCCACACGCGACATACAGCAACACGCGCAGCATACCGAG
>NW_020868330.1:304536-314536 GCF_003789085.1 Penaeus vannamei
TACCCAAAAAAAAATAAATCATAATAAAAACAAAATCCGACCACAGCCTCCGAACCACTTCCTAACCAAAAAAAAAAAAAAAAACAAAAACAAAAAAAAAAAAAAAAAAAAATAAATCTCCAATCAACATATTTTCAAAACATCAGACAAACACCTACCTCCCGTTCGCTAACCAACCCTCATTGACTTAACCCATCCAATACCTCGTTTATTTAACAAGTTGGTTGAATGACCGCCATATTTTTCATGAGGCATGCATGACATTCCCTAACGAAGAAAAAATGATGATAGCTCCCTCCCATCCGCACTCTTAACAGCTTCATGTTCGCTCTGATTATACGAGATTGTTTTGAGAGTTGAGAATGGCAGTCGATGGTGGAAGGCGCCCTTGTAGCAGGGTCCTTCGCATCCGTTGGTTTTGATGCTCTTCATGATGGAGGAAAAAAAATAAGCTCGGGATGTGGTTGCTTTCTCTTTTGATTTTGGCTATCTTTTATTGTTAATCTATTCTCCCTCTGTCTTTCTATGTCTCCCTGACTCTCACCATCAATATCGGTCATCTGTTATCCTGTTCTTGTCTCCGTCTGTCTGCTGTCTCCTCTCCTCTCTCTCTCTCTCACTCCTCTCTCTCTCATCTTCCTCTCTCTCTCTCTCTCTCTCTCTTCTCTACTCTCTCTCTCTCTCTCTCTCTCTCTCAATGTATTATGCATACATATGTATATACATCAAGTACATAATCATATATTATATATATATATATATATATGTGTATGTGTTGTATGTGTGGTATGTGTGTTGTATGTGTGATTGTGTGTGACAATATAAATACATAAGCATATATGCATACCTACCCACACACATATACACACACAAACACAAATATATACACACACACACGCGCGCACATACACACATACACAAACACACCACCCACACAACATATGTTATACACATACATACATACATGTGTGTGTGTGTATGTATGTACGTATGTATGTACGATATGTATATATATATATATATATATATATAGTGTGTGTGTGTGGTGTGTGTGTGTGTGTGTGTGTATCATGTATACGTGTATATATACATACATATAATATAATATATATATATATATATATATATAATAATATATAATACATATATCATAATATGTGGAGTCAGTAAATAGTAAGAAAGAGGAAAGAAAGGAGAGGATTGGAAAGGAGAGATTGTGGAAAGAGAGAAAAAAATTTGAGAGAGAGAGAGAGAGAGAGAGAGAGAGAGAGAGAGAGAGAGAGAGAGAGAGAGAGAGAGAGAGAGAGAAGAGAGAGAGAGAGAGAGAGAGAGAGAGAGAGAGAGAGAGAGAGAGAGAGAGAGAGAGAGAGAGAGAGAGAGAGAAGAGAGGAAGAGAGGAAGAGAGGGGGGGGTAATAGAGAGGAAAAATAGAGGAAGAAAATCTGCGAGAGAAAGCATAAGAGGAAAAGTGAGTGTTACGCGCGTGTGTGTGTGTGTGTATGTGTGTGTGTGTTGTGTGTGTGTGTGTGTGTGTGTGTGTGTGTGTGTGTGTGTGTGGTGTGTGTGTGTGTGTGTGTGTGTGTTGTGTGTGTGAAAAAAACACAATAGCTATCGCATGTCTAAAATGTGACACAAAAAAAAACTGACGGAGCAAAAAATATATATATAAAAGATTATAAACCACCCCCAAAAATATTAGATAATTATGAAAAAGGGACACATGGCAACTCTATGCACTTCCTACCGCCATCACGATCAAGTAATTTCTTTATCCCCGAAAAAATGCTGTTCGTTAACCCTCTCAGTTTTCTCTCACCCCTTCTACCTACCTGCCCCCCTCCCTCCCTCCCCATACCCCCACCCCACCCCTAGCCAACCTCTCTTCTCTTCTCCTCTCACGCCCCCCCGTCCTTCTCCTATCTTTGCTTATTACTCCCCTTTTCCCTTCACTTCTCTTCCTTCTTCCCTCCTTCTTCTTCCTCTTTCTCTCTTCTCTTCCCTCTTCCTCCTTCTCCCTTCTCCACACCCCTCCCTCTTCCCTCTTCTCCTTTCCCTACCCCTCCCTCTTCCCCCTTCTCCATTCCCTTCCCTTCCCTCATCCCTTCCCCTCCCTCTTTCCCTTTCTCTCTCTCTTCCCTCTTCTCTCTTCTTCCTCCTCTCCCCTCCCCCCCCCTTCTCCCTCCTCCTACCTTTCCCTCTTCCCCTTTCCCTCCTTTCTCCCTCCCCCTCCCCTTCCCCCTTTCCCTCTTTCTCCCTCCCCCTCCTTCTCCCCCCCCCCCTCTCCCCCGCACGTGTATGGGGCGGAGGAAGGGTAGCCCTGATGGCCACACACACACACACACCTCCGTTGACTCCCGCGCCACAGGTGGGGAGGGCGAGGAGGTAGGGGGGGAGGAGGGGAGGGCGGGAAGGAGGGGAGGCGAAGGAAAAAGGAGGAGTAGGAGGAAGGAGGACGCGGGAGGGAGGGGAAGGACCCAGGTAATTATGCCTCTCCCGCCAGGATAGTAGCAAGGGGGGGGAGGGGGCACGGGCGAGGGAGGCCGAGAAGGGCGGGCTTACGAGGCCCCGCCCACCCCCTCCCTCGCCCTGCCCAGGTATAAAGCGCGCCCTCCGCGCCCCGCCCGCTAGTCCTTAGCCAGGAAGCTTGAGCGCGAGAGAGAGTGACGCCCGAGGATCGCGCGCGAGTGTGATGAAGTGATCGCGGAGTGACACGCCCCTGAGAGCCTCGTTCGAGCGTCGCGATGGATGGCGCTGGTCTTGTCTACCAGCAGATGGTGCACGCTTTCGCCGACGCCTACAACACCGCCCTGTGCAGCGCCCGCCCGCCCACGCCCGACAGCGGCTACAGTTCCTTCAGCCCCGCGTCCACGCCTCCTCCGAGCCCCACCAGGCTGTGCCCTTCGGCCACCCCGACAGACGCGTGGGCGCCCTTCACCACCATGGCGCAGCCCCAGCGGCCGCCGTCCGCCCCGCTCGGCGCCTTCCAGGAGTTCCCGCAGCTCTACACCGCCACAGGAGCCACCGCGCCGCCGCCGCCGCCCCCGGCCTCCTCGGCAAGCAGGGCCTCCTGCCGCCCAAGGCCGCGTCGCCCGCCCAGAGGAGCAGCCCTCCGCAGTACCGGACGGACGGCTTCCGGCCCTCCAGCATCCCCGCCAGCCCCGGCGCCGCCAGCGTCAAGCCCGCGCCCGCCTCGCCGCTGCTGTCCATCGAGAACAAGCGCTGCGACCCCCAGCAGCAGCAGCTCCAACAGCAGCAGCAGCGGCAGCCGCGGGCGGGCAGCGCCCCGGGCTCGCACGCCCCGAGCAAGGCGCAGAAGAGCTCGCGCTCGAGCAGCCGCTGCGGCGCCAGGAAGCAGCGGTCGGGGCGCGAGGTGACTGACGGCGTCAGGAAGAAGCGCCGCCTGGCCGCCAACGCGCGCGAGCGCCGCCGCATGGACAACCTGAACCAGGCCTTCGACCGCCTGCGCTCCGTGCTGCCCCAGCTGTGCGACGACCGGAAGCTGTCCAAGTACGACACGCTGCAGATGGCGCACACGTACATCACCACGCTGGCGGACCTCCTCATATAGCCTCCGGCCGGCGTGGAGGCCGCGTGAGCCTCCTGCGAGGTTGTGCTTCCTCCTCCTCCTCCTTCGCGAGGGCGTGAAGGAGGACGAGGCCTTCCCGAGGACCCCCGTCGCACCAGGCAAGCTCAAGACAGTGCCAAGCCACGTGGCGATCAGGCCCGCGCCTCAGTGCCAGCCGCCCGCCGACCCCTCCTCCGAGCCGCCCACGAGGACCCGCCGTGCCAGTGCCCGCCCAGTGCCCGCCCAGTGCCCCGCCCAGTGCCAGTGTTGGATCTCCGAGCGTGCGAACTCAGCCTTGCGAGAGCGTAGCCTGCGAGACGGCTTCCCTGCACGAGAGAAACACGAAACTGGCGTCCATGAAAAAGACAAAAGCGAAACTGATGCTGTGAGCTGTATTGTGATGTGTTGCCATGTATCAAAAATATAACGACGTGTTAAGTTTGTATGAATGTTGAAATCTGACGAAGGAGAGACGAATTGTGTCGCATTCAGTCCAACATTTTTTTTTTTAGTTTATATTCAATGAAAAGAAAAAAAAATGAGTTGTTATATTCAAGAGGTATATTGGACTTGACTCAAAGACATTACAGTATTACTGAATTGTACATAAATGTTTATCTAGTCAACCATTTTTCTCATGTAAAATTGTATGATAATAAATACACTAATGAAAGCAACATCAGTAATTTATTCCCCCTCCCCCCCCCTTCCCCCCCTTAACACAAAAAAAAAACTAACTAGCCAAAGAAAACGTGCAAAGCGTATATATAGTAGTAGTTATAACGTACCTGCCATATATAGACGTAACTTCCTTTGCGTTGTTGACACCAAGCGAGTATATCAGCCTCAGGGTCTCGGGTAGCAGTAAATGGGCAGTGTGAGCGACTAAGCGCTAGATAACGAGCGGTTTTGACGGCAATACTTTAGTCGTTTGATTGCCTCGGTTATCAAGACCGGGGTTTTCGGATCACTTCTCGTGCCCGCGTTGAAATCACCAGCAGAAAATTATTGTTTATAAGCTCGTTTCTTTGTTATCTATGTATGAATATAGATATATATTAATATATATATAAGAAAAATATTGCTCCTTTATCCAATGATATGCAAAGAACACTGGTCGTGCGGTGTAATTAACAATTAGGAAGGTAATAAAAAAGGAGTAGGCACTAATAACAGCTGCTTCTTCGACCTTAAATACTTCATTTTCATCACCTTTTTCCATAAATTTGCCGGCTGCAAATTGTCCGCGTAACCGCAAAATGCATTTTTCTCTCGCTCGCAAAAAAAAAGAGAAAAAAGAAAATAGGTTAAAAAGACCGGGAAAGACGACGACAATTAACCCGCCAAAAGTGGCCACTTTCAAATACAAATGTTTCACTTCGTTACGGACACAAGGCTGACGTTTCCCAATAGCATGGCTCAAGGACATGCAATTCATCGTGGCCAATCTGCGCTTGAAGGCTGACGACGACGATAAAAAAGAGAGAGAAACAGGGACGAAAACTTATGAAAAAAAAGGGAAAAAATAATCGACGCTCGGCAACCTCGTCGAGAAAGGCGAGGCTTGAGAAATTGAAATATTTGAAATTGCTATGAAACGATCATAATGACAAGTTAATGAAACAGACAGTGGGATTAACGAAAGGTTGTGAATATAGCGTGATTAAACTGTTGATAGTTTAATTATGAGGATAAAAGTCATACGGAAGGATTGGCCTTTTTCGCTCAATTTTAATCTAGAAATTCAAAAGCGGTAGAGGATAATGGCTCTTATTGTCAGTGATCAAAGAGGTTAATCAAGGCTTCTATTTGACACTTTTACCGTAGTCTGTTGCCTTACGTATTACTGAAATATACATGACAAGCAAGAAATATATCAGACATACGTGTAGATATGCTCATATTATGCTCATATTATGTGTAGGTGTTAGTTTCATATGTCTGTTTGTTTTACCGTAAATAAAGAATAAAATAAAAATAAAAATCCAAATGGTATTGGTGTTAATGGTTTGATTAATGGATATATGATGATGATTTTAAAGAATCACGGCAGTTTTAGTAATAACAAGGATCGAATGTACACACACACACACACACACACACACACACACACACACACACACACACACACACACACACACACATATATATATATATATATATATATATATATATATATATATATATATGTATGTATGTGTGTGTGTGTGTGTGTGTGGTTTATATATATAAATATATACATACATATATATATACATATCTAAATGTATCCATATGTATATTCATATAATACACACACACTCGTATGTGTGTCAAGACGGAGGGGCATCATCACCATATTACCATCATCGACTCTGCATATTATTATTGTTATTGTCACTCTCATCACCATCATTTTTGGTGATGATTCGTATAGATCTAGTAATAAATGACGACTTCGTTAAAAATCATAATACTAATAGAAATGATAATAAAAAGGATAATAAGGATAATAATGATAATAATGGAAATAATACCAAAGAATGGTAATGATAGTTCTGATTGTAACGATAACGATAGTTTGATTGTAACGTGAATTCAATGATGGTAACAATAGTTACGATGATAATTACAACAACCGTAAAACTAACTGAAATGGTAACGATAAATGTTAGACCAAAATATCCTTAATGATGATAGCGATCGTAAGTATAAAATCGATGGCAATTATGCTAATTATTATAATACTGATCATTACAAATACAAGAACGAGAGTATTGTAATGATAACAGCAATATAATTCACTTCAATGAAAATAATATTGATAATACAAACGGGAAAAATGACGATAATGATGATGAATAATAAAAGCAGCACAATGTCATCATAAAAACAAAAATTATGAAAATGATTATGATTACAATGGTGGTGATGATTATAAATGTAACCATAAAGTTATCTGTAATAATAATGACAATAACGATACTAATAATGATGATAAAGAGTGTAGTAATTATGATATTACTAATAATAATAATGATAATGCAAATGATAACAGTAATAATGAAAACGAGAGTAATAAATATAATAATGATAATAGTAATGGCAATATTCTTAGCAATAATCATGAAAAGGATGATAAGGATAATCATAATGATGATAAAGTTAAAATTAATAATTATGATAAAGTTAAAATTAATAATTATGATAAAGTTAAAATTAATAATCATGATAAAGTTAGAATTGATAATTATGATAAATTTAATTATGATAAGTTAAAATTAATAATCATGATAAATAAAATTAATAATATGATAAAGTTAAAATTAATAATCATGATAAAAGTTAAAATTAATAATATGATAAGATAAAGTTAAAATTAATAATATGATAAAGTTAAATTAATAATCATTATGATAAGTTAAAATTAATAATTATGATAAAGTTAAAATTAATAATTAAAGTTAAAATTAATAATTATGATAAAGTTAAAATTAATAATTATGTTATCACAATTCTGCGTCTACTATTACTGCTACTACTACTGGGATTACTGCTACCAATTTTACTACAATCACTATTAATACTAATATAAAAAATTATGGTGATTATGGTAATTAAGACAATGATAACAATGGTCCCATTAATAAAGCTACAATGATATTGATAAAGATAACCACAATGATGATAGGAGTTATGTCAACAATGATGATGATTCTGATAAGAAAGATGATATTACTGATGCTGATGATATGAATTATAATCTTACTGATGATTATAGTAATAACGAAAGTGGTAATGACAAAATTGATAATAATAGTAATGATAATGATAATAATAATAATGATAGCAATAATACTGAAGATAACAATAGCAATGACAAAAAAATGATGATAATGGTAATGATAATAACGACGATATCATTAATACTGATAGTGGTAATAATGATAACCATAATAATAGCAATGATATTGATAATGGTAATAACAATGGAAACAATGGTAGCAATTATAATGATAATAGTAATGATAATATTTAAAAAAATTACGATGATGATAATGATAATGGGAATGGTACAGTAATGATAACAAAATATATGATGATAATAATGATAGTTGTGATAATAATACCAAAGATACTGGTAATGATTGTTCTGATTGTAACGGTAAGCGTAAAACAATGATAATAATGATAGTAAAATTGATAATAGCTGCAGTAATAATGTTAATATTCATAATAAGAATGATAATGATCATAATTGTTTTGATTCGATGAACACTAATAATGTTTATATTAGTAAGAATGTTAATAATAATGATAATGATGGTAGAGACAATAATAACAATGATGATGAGAATGATAATGATAATATTAATGACAATGATAATAATAATAACAATGATAATGATGATGATAATGATGATGGTGATGAAAATGATAATATTAAAAATAATAATGATTATAATATTAATGATAATGATAATAGTTATGATAATAACGGTAATAATTTATATGATAATGAAAACGTTTATGATGATAATTATTGAAATAGTAATTGCAATAATGATAAAGATATTGTCATTATTACTGAATTCTATTATTCTTTTACTATTACTATTATCATTATTACTATTAGTATGATCCTCATTATTATCATTATCGTTATCATGATTTATTAGCGTTAATAATCATTACCATTATCATCACTATAATTGATATTTAAATTTTCATGGTTTTTGAAATTGTAATTTTGTTGTTATGAATATTACCATTGCTATAACAATAATAATTTAGATTTTATCGTTATGATTATCATTATTATATTATTACTATAATTTTTACTATATGCTATTGTTATTATCATTGTTGTTTTATCAGTTATGTTCTTCTTATCATCATTTTCATTAGTTGCATTTCTATAATTTTTATTGTTATCATTATTAGCATTAGAACTATTGTAATTATCTCTGCTATTGTCTTAATCATTATTATCGTTAATGTTATTATGATAACAATGTTAGTAAGAACAAAGGTGATAATTAAATAGAATTAGAGACTAGGAAATCATAATTATAACAATATCAAAAGCACCAAAATTATGTGATTACAACTAACAACCAATCTACAAATAATTAAAGAATTAAATGGATTTCAAATCATACACCCATCCTTGTACCTATACTCCTAATACGGCGTTTCAAAATCAAATTCAAAATGAGGAAATTGTCCAATATTTCGGCGTTTCAAAATCAAATTCAAAATGAGAATATTCTCCAATACTTTAGGGTTTCAAAATCAAATTCAAAATGAAGAAATTCTCCAATACTGCGGGATTTCAAAGTCAAATTCAAAATGAGAATATTCTCCAATACTTTAGGGTTCCAAAATCAAATTCAAAATGAGGAAATTGTCCAATATTACGGCGTTTCAAAATCAAATTCAAAATGAAGAAATTCTCCAATACTACGGCGTTTCATAATCAAATTCAAAATGAGGAAATTGTCCAATATTTCGGGGTTTCAAAATCAAATTCAAAATGAGGAAATTGTCCAATATTTCGGGGTTTCAAAATCAAATTCAAAATGAGGAAATTGTCCAATATTTCGGGGTTTCAAAATCAAATTCAAAATGAGGAAATTTATCCAATGCTACGACGTTTCAAAATCAAATTCAAAAGGAGGAAATTTATCCAATGCTACGACGTTTCAAAATCAAATTCAAAATGAGAATATTCTCCATTACTACGACGTTTCAAAATCAAATTCAAAATGAGGAAATTCTCAAATACTTTGGAGTTTCAAAATCAAATTCAAAATGAGAATATTCTCCATTACTGCGGGATTTCAAAATCAAATTCAAATTGAGGAAATTTATCCAATGCTACGAAGCTTCAAAATCAAATTCTAGATGAGGAAATTGTCCAATACTTCGGAGTTTCAAAATCAAATTCAAAATGAGGAAATTTATCCAATGCTACGGCGTTTCAAAATCAAATTCAAAATGAGAGGAAATTGTCCAAAACTACGGCGTTTCAAAATCAAATTCAAAATGAGGAAATTTATCCAAAACTACGACGTTTCAAAATCAAATTCAAAATGAGGAAATTTATCCAATGCTACGGCGTTTCAAAATCAAATTCAAAATGAGGAAATTTATCCAATGCTACGGGGTTTCAAAATCAAATTCTAAATGAGGAAATTTATCCAATCCTACGAGGCTTCAAAATCAAAATCAAAATTAGAAAATTCTCAAATACTTTGGGGTTTCAAAATCAAATTCAAAATGAGGAAATTTATCCAATATTACGACGTTTCAAAATCAAATTCAAAATGAGGAAATTCTCAAATACTACGAGGCTTCAAAATCAAATTCAAAATGAGGAAATTCTTAAATACTACGGCGTTTCAAAATCAAATTCAAAATTAGAAAATTGTCCAATATTACGAGGTTTCAAAA
>NW_020868330.1:342036-369536 GCF_003789085.1 Penaeus vannamei
GGCAGACAGGCAGACAGATAGTGAAATAAAAGGAAAGAAAATGAGAGAGAAAAAAACAGAAAACTAAGAGAAACACACACGAAAACGACAAAAAAGGAGAGAGAAAAAAGGGCAATGCAAAAATGGAATTTCTCTCTCTCTCTCTTTCTCTCTCCCTCTCCCTCTCCTCTCTCTCTCTCTCTCTCTCTCTCTCTCTCTTCTCTCTCTCTCTCTCTCTCTCTCTCTTCTCTCTCTCTCTCTCTCTTCTCTCTCTCTCTCTCTCTCTCTCTCTCTCTCTCTCTCTCTCTCTCTCTCTCTCTCTCTCTCTCTCTCTTCTCTCCTCTTCCCTCTCCCTCTCTCCCTCTCCTCTCCCTCTCCTCCTCTCCTTCTCCTTCTCCTTCTCCCTCCTCTCCTCTCCCTCTCCCTCTCCCTCTCTCTCTCTCTCTCTCTCTCTCTCTCTCTCTCTCTCTCTCTCTCTCTCTCTCTCTCTCTCTCTTCTCCCTCTCCCTCTCCCTCTCCCTCTCCCTCTCCCTCTCCTTCTCCTTCTCCTTCTCCTTCTCCTTCTCC
This sequence comes from Penaeus vannamei, assembly GCF_003789085.1. Classification (NCBI taxonomy): domain Eukaryota; kingdom Metazoa; phylum Arthropoda; class Malacostraca; order Decapoda; family Penaeidae; genus Penaeus; species Penaeus vannamei. Next base: position 342,583 of record NW_020868330.1, read on the forward strand.
TTCTCCTCTCTCCTCTCCCTCCCTCTCTCTCCCTCCTCTCCTCTCCCTCTCTCCCCTCCCTCTCCCTCTCCTTCTTCTTCTCCTTCTCTCTCCAAACGCCACCGCCGCCGCAAACCCAGGACGCAGGGCCTCTTCCCCCCTCCTCCCCTCCTTCCCCCTCTCCCCCCCCTTCCGCCACAAGGCTGTTGAACGTTGCGGGAATTCCTCGTGCTAATCCCGGGGCCAGGAAGAGGATCGTTGTCAAGGGAAGGAAGGGGAGAAGGAGGAGGAGGAGGAGGAAGAGGGGGAGGAATAGGAAGAGGGGGGAGAAGAAGGAGGGACGTGGGGAGAGGGGAGGAGGAGGGGAGGAGGGGAGGGGAGGGAGAGGGAGGGAGGGAGGGAGGAGGAGGAAGAGGAGGGAGGAGGAGGAGGAGGAAGGGGGAGAGGAGGAGACGGGAGTGGGGGAAAGAGGGGAGAGGTGAGGAGGGAGGGAGGAAGGAGAAGGAGAAGGAGAAGAGGAGACGAAGGAGGAGAAGAGGCAGGAGAGGAGAGGGGAAAAGGGGGAGGAGAAGAGAAGGGGAGGGGGAAAGGGTGAGGAAGGGAAAGTAAGGGTGAAGAGAGGAAGGATGGAGGGAAAAAAGGCAAGACAGAGAAGAGGAATAGGAGAGGGGAAGGAGGGGGTAGGGGAAAGAAGGAGAGGGCAAACAGAGAGGAAGGGGAGTTGAAAAGAAGGCAGCTCTATAGGAGAAGAGGGAAGGGGAAAGAGAAGAGAGGGGAAGAGAGAAGGGAGAATGCTCAAGGAAATAAAGAAGTGGACAGAGAGATGAGAAATCTGCCGGGGAGGCTGGAGAGAGGGGAGATGAGGGGAAAAGAGGATAAACGAGGAGTTGAAGCAGGAGAGAAGAGAACAGAATGGATGAATGCGAAGGAAAGACAGAGGGTGAGAAAGGAAGAAAAGGGGAAAGGGAGAAAATAATTAAGGCAAGGAAGTATACACAAAAAGAAGAAAGATGCAAACACAGTAATACGTGGAAGAGCGTGAAAAGAAGGTACAGAAGGGAAAACAGAAAGATACCGCAGAAGACTTTCAAAAATGTAAACAGAAAACATGAAATATAAACCCAATATATAGACATGAAACAACATAAATCATAAACATAAAATATAGACGTAAAACATTAAAATACTCTAAAAAACGAAACAAAATTGACAAAGACAAGAAAAAAGAGAAATTAATTGAAATCCCCCCCAAAAAGGAAGAAAGTTAGAAAGAAAATAAGGAAAAAAGACTGATAGAATAACTGACAAATTGGCGGATCAGGTCACTGGGTCCAGGTCGAGCATTACGAGGTCAGAGGTCATTCAAGATCAATTTTATTTTTCTTTAGGAGGTCTTTACGTAAGGAATTTCGGTAGGGTATGAATCTGCACGATGTCTTCCCAATATAATCGTGCGAAATTACAGCTTGCCGTGCGAAAAATTTGGCGATTGAGATCTTTGTCGTTTGACTCAGGATACGAAAGTGAAAGTTGGCGTGAGAGATTTTTCTTTGAAGTTGACATTAAATCCCAAGTTTTTCTTCTTTCTCATAAAGTAAATAAATATCTTAACAAAGAAGTCGTCACAAGAATAAACAAATTTAGAAATAAAAACACACACGAAACCGAAATAAAATACTCATAACCATTAATTTCGCGCGAATGACCACGTGGTCGTGTTTATTCCAGGAATAATAGGCATCGGCAACTCACGCGGGTACAGTTGCCTAGTCGGAGTTCCAAGAAATTTTACACGTAGGTCGAGAGAGAAGAGGAAATGACACTGGGAATAAAAGGAAATGAAAACCTACGGGGGGTTGGAATATGATATTCGTAGAATTGGGGAAACAAAAATAAAGGAATAGAAAAAAAAATAAGGAGATAAAACGATGATACAACAGACAACAAAAAAAGAAGAAGAAAATGTCGAAAGTAAGAAACGAACGATAAATAACGAAAAAAAAAACATTAAAACGTGTGACAAAAAATGAATAAAACACAGACCATAAGAAGAACACACGAAAAAAAAAATAAATAAAATACAGAAAACATACAGAAATAATAAGACAAAAGAAGTAAAAAAAAAAAAAAAAATTGACAAAATATCCTAGCAATGGTCGAGAATAGCACCGGGACGGGACGGGAAAGGAAAGGGGGAGAAAAAATAGGGTCTGAAAATAGGGAGAAGAAACAGGAGAACAATAGGTAGGGAGTGCACAGTACTGCCCAGACATAGTAATCACATCAATTTACGAGGTGTGGGGAAGGGGAGCGGCGGGGAGGGGAGGGGAGGGGAGGGGAGGGAGGGGAGGGGAGGGGAGGGAGGAGGATGAGAGGAGGTGAGGAGGGGGAAGGGAAGAATATGAAGGGGTGGAGGGAAGGGGAGAAAAGGAGGGGGTGGAGGGAGAGGGGACAGGAGGGAGGGGAAGGGAGAGAGGAGATGAGGGAAAGGAGGGGAATGGGGGAGAATGGGAGGGGTGGAGGGAGAGGGAGAAGGAGGGGAGGGGAGGGGGAGAGGCGAGGGAGGAAGATGAGAGAAGGAGGGTAAAGGGGAGAATAGGAGGGGATGGAGGGAGGAAAGAGAGGACAAGGAAGGAGGATGGGAGGAGTGGGAGGGGAAAGGGGAGAAGAGGAGAAGGAAGGAGGAGGGAAGAGGGGAGAAGAACAGGGAGGAATTTAAGTCGGAGGGGAGAAGTGAGAAGACGAGAGAGGAATGAGGAGGACGAGGGAAAGAGGGGAGATGAGAGAGGAAGGAGGAGATTGGACAGAGGAAGAATAGAGAAGAATGGAAGAGGAGGAATGAGTTTAAGGGGAAAAGGTAGGGTGGAGGGGAGAGGGCAGTGGATGAAGAGATGGAGGGGGAGAGGGGGGGAGGGGGAGCGGAGGGAAGACGCGGGAAGAGAAGACAAGAAAGAAAAAAGATGAGAGAGAGAAGACGAGATATAAAGACAAAGATGCGAGGAACTGGAGAGGGGAGGTGAGAGAAAACTAAAGGAAGAGGAGATGCGGAAAAGGAAGAGAAAGAGAGAGAGAGAAGACGAAAGGAAGACGAAGAGGGAGAAGGGAGAAGACGTGAGAAGACGAGGATTGGGGAGCTGGAGGAGAGAGAGAAGAGAAGACGGGGGAGGAGGAGATAAGAAAGAGGAGATGAGGAAGAAGAGGAACGAGACGAAGGAGGAGGAGATGAAAAGAGGAGAGGACGCGATAGAAGGAAGACGAGGGTATAGGGCATAGCTGGATGGGGGTGGGGGGCAGACGAGGGAGGGGGGGGGCAGGTTCTTTTCCTGTGTCTCTCAGGCCGCCCACAGACCTTGGGGGTTGGAGAGGATGGGTGGGTGGCTGGGGGGTGTAGAGGGAGAGATGGAATGAGAGAGGAGAGAGAGAGAGAGAGAGAGAGAGAGAGAGAGAGAGAGAGAGAGAGAGAGAGAGAGAGAGAGAGAGAGAGAGAGGAGAGAGAGAGAGAGAGAGAGAGGAGGGAGAGAGAGAGAGAGAGAGAGAGAGAGAGAGAGAGAGAGAGAGAGAGAGAGAGAGATGAGAGAGAGAGAGATTAACATAATAAAATAATAATAATGATAATGCTAACGATGATGATGATAAAAATACGAAGATGAAGATAATAAGATAATGATTAATGATAATGATATGATAATGATAACAATAATAATAATAATAATAATAATGATGGTAATCAATCATAATAATAAAATACAAATAATAACAACATGATGAATAATACCAGATGATTACTTACTTACAATATTTTACGCACCCCATAGCGCAGAACCAGCCAGTATCAGCTGCGTCCTAAGTAAGCTTCACCACAACCCCTCAGCTTTACATAAACAAATTCACCGCAAAGACAGTTTGTTCCGAGAGGTATTTCCTTGTTATAAGCTCACTCATACACACAGCTCACTCACTCACTTATTAACTCGCTCACTTACTCACTCATTCGCACATTCATTCACTCACTCACTCATTCACTCACTCACTCTCATTCACATCACCTCTTCACATACACCATTTCACTCACTCACACACTCATTCACTTACACACTCACTCATTCACTCGCTCAATCAAATACTCACACACTCATTCACTCACTCCCTCACACACTCATTCACTTACACACTCACTCAAATACTCACACACTCATTCACTTACACGCATTCATTCACTATTACTCAATACTCACTCACACACACATACGAAAAAAATTGGGTAATAATGACAGTGATTTAACTCAGTGGATAATTAACGACAGTATAGGGAGAAGAAGGGGGGAGGGGCAAGGCAACAAAGCACCCCCTCCCCCTTCTTTATCCCCTCCTCCTCCTCCTCCTTTCCCTCCTCTCCTCTCGTCTCTCGTCGTCCCTTGACACAAGTAAAACAAGAAGAAGAAAAAAATACGGACAGTGTTTTTCGTCTTCCATTTTCGGGCGAGACTTACAGCAGTGCGAGAGAATTTTGTATCCCGGTCTACCCTTCGTTATCTCTCTTTATCTCTCCTCTTTCGAACTTAGTGGTAAATTCAAGGCAAATGGTTGATGATAAAGACTCTGATCTTAAAGAAAAGAAAAAAAATAAAGAAAAAGGAAAAGAAAGAAAGAAAGAAAAAGACTAACATCGGTGTATTACTTCAAGAAGAAAATAATATAACTTGATTCACACTTCGAGAAAACGAATTAAAGGACGAAAGTTCTAGAAAATAAGGAAGAACATTGTCAAAAAGAGACAAAGAAAAAAAATAACAATATTGTCCTTTAACATAATTCAAATAACGGATAAAAATAACCTCAGAACATCACACAGACAAGAAGAGAAACAGAGTAAAAATAGAAACACGGAAAAGTAGAGAGAGGAAGAGCTAGATAGATAGATAGATAGATAGACAGATAGAGAGAGAGAGGGAGAGAGGAAGAAAGAGACAGACAGACAAGACAGACGGACAGAAAGAAAGAGAGCGATAAATACATACATACAAAGAGAGAGAGAGAGAGAGAGAGAGAGAGAGAGGAGAAGAGAGAGAGAGAGAAGAGAGAGAGAGAGAGAGAGAGAGAGAGAGGAGAGGAGATAGAGAGAAGAGAAGCCAGACAGAGAGAGAGAGATACAGCCAGACAGAGACAGAGAGAGAATGAAAGACAGACAGACAGACAGCAAAAAAAATACAGCACGCCAGTTGAAAGAATAAAGCCATTCCACACTTCCAAATCGCCATAGCTCACGGGGCCAACGCACGTGCCAAGCCAGATTCAGATAACAACACAAAAACAGAGAAACGGCCGTACCGCGCGCTCCCCCCTCATCCCCTCCCCCTTCCCCCCTCCCCCCCTCTTCCCTTCATGTATATACAGGGAGGTATGGTTACTGAGGAATGCCGCTTGTTTTCCTGTCATTCTCGCTCTGAATTTGGATATTTGCTTCTTTTGTTATTACTCTCTTTTTCTTCCTTTTCTTTTCTTTAAACTCTCTTTTGCTTTTTTCAAATCTCGGTCTCTCCTTTTTTTTTTTACCTCTCTCTCTGTTTGTCTGGTTCACTCTCCTCATTCTCTTTCCCTTTTTCCCTATTCCTCTCTTACTCTCTCTTCTCAATCTCTCGTCTCTCTCTCTCGCATCTCTCGTCTCTCTCTTCTCATCCGTCTCTCTCTCTCTCTCCCGGTCTCTCTNAGAACTTTTAATGCCTTGGTCCTGGATAGTGTAGAAATTATTCTAATTAACTTTTTTGGGGCATTGACTTGGTGACGTGTGTATTTCTTACTTTTTTCATATATCTCAGTGACTAAGACTATTTAAAAAATGTCTAAAACTAGTATGTTCTACATAGGTAATAGAGAGGTACCGAGATATATCCTTATTTCCTCAAAATCCTCTTTGCAGCTCAAATCTCATTTCTTTTTTTCATGCTTAGTTCTATAAATGATTATCAAAGTTTGTATTTTCCTTTCTATAGATATTTTTTCAAAATAAAAAATACAATCGTTAAGACATTTTTTACATGTTATTACCACAATGCTACTAACAACATGAAAATAGAAGGGGAGATAATAGACTGAAACAGATCCTCTTCTAAATGACTTAATACATAATCTATTAACAGTCCTCCTGCGGTTATAAACGATCCGGTGATCTAGCATCCTTAAATCTGCCGGTAGATTTGTAGCCGTCAAAATTGAAGAGCTATTAACAAGGGCAGACATCGCCATTAGGAGTCTGAAGTCAGAACGCCGATGAAAAAGTTAAAATTAACACAACACACAGACAGAGACACACGCAAATGCTCGCAGCACGCACACGCACGCACACACACACGCACGCGCGCGCGCACGCACAGACATATAGAACAAATGCTTTTCTCATTACTCTCTCATCACACTATACTCAAGACGTCTTAAGATTTTGGGGCTATAAATGTTGAGAAAAAACAACTATGTACTGACGGACAGGAATGATTTTTGAAGAATAACTACAATAATAATAACATATAGACACATTAACTGATTAACAGAAATGCAAAAGTCAAACCAAAAAGATTTAAGTATAAACTATGCACTCGAAAGCATAAAAATGCAGTAATGAAATTAATGTAGCAATCGCCCACGACGCCACTTAATAATTAAAGGGAAAATCAAAGTGTGGTCTTCGAGGCCAACATGCGACGGTCGTTCGGCATACCAGTTCAGTCGGTGAGAGTGTGTGCACAGGATCCCTCACTCCGTATTGAAGTCCAGATCGAGGATTTAGAGAGAAGGAGAATCGGATTCTGGCGATGATGAGACCCAGTTCCTTGTTGCTGATTGCTCTCGTCGCTCTGCTGAAGGACATAGAGGGAGAGAGGAATACTCTCAGTTTGAAATTAATTGTTGGTTACAGGATAGCACCGGCCATTCTTACCTTCAGTGCACGTAAGTATGACGAAGTCAGAGAGAAGTAATAAATACTTGAAAATGGCCAGCTCCGTCATCGACATTTATTCTTAGAATGAATTTACCGCCCTTAATATAGAGGGTCTTCCTTGGCTCTTTGTCCTTTCTCAACCAGGTACTCGACTGGCATGTGCAGCAGGCTGCGTCCAACACCAAGCTTGTGATGTTTACAGCTTCAAAGTAAATTCCAACTCGAGCAACTGCGACATCGCACCACTGGATTCGAACACTTATTTCGAGCAAAACTCGGATTATGTTTGTTATGTGCCATTTGGTGGTGAGGTGGTCTTTATAATTTCTGTTCTTATTGCAATATCGTGAGAGAATATACAGAGTATTGCAACACTACAGTATGCAGTTTCTTATTATGGATTCCCTTTATACCGCTGCAATTTTTCAGTTTAGGTTTCTTCTTACCAGATTTACACAAACGTTCCTTTTGCCTTTTGGCCGAATATTCTTTATTGACATAACTCTGTACCTCAGCCGCGATCCCTCTCCGCAACGAACAGCACGGACTGTGGGGCCAGTGGTCGGTCTTCAAGTACTGTGATGAAGGTTCCTTTGTTTACGGAGTGAGGGCTTGGGTGAGTGATTCCGCCGTGTCCTGAGAGAGAGGGGCCAACGGGAAGGGGATAGCTGGGCATAAAAGAGGCGAAGGAGGGTATTTCGTGTCCGTTTTATCGTAAATTGTACTTAAAGTGAAAATTAAAATTCCGTCTTTTGTACTGTCATTGAGAAATCTAACGTATCTTGCAGAATATCCCGCTCTTTGGTATCATGTGTTTAATCAACAAATGTATCCGAATGACGATGGTAGCCCCTATATCAGAACCGACACATTGGCTTCAAACTCCCGAAAGAGAGCGACGCACCTTGACGGCAGAAGAGGCAGTCCATACCCATAAGGACTTCCCTAGCATATCTCTTGTCCTTCATATACACTGAAAATTATTTTTGGGGAGGATTGTGACTTATTAGATTCCCGAGTGGAACTATTATTTTTTACTTTTGTTCTTAGTTCCCTCTCCCTCGTTCGTCCATTGCCTCTCCCTTCCTTTCTTTATATCTTACCCGTTAATTCATTACTTGTGTCTATTCCCCCGTTATTTCTGCCGTTCCGTTAATTGTTTTCTATCCCTTCTCCCCTATTTTACTGTCACCAGTTATTTACGTTTTACCCGCATAGTTCAGATCTTTCGAGATATCTGTGGACTGGACATCGGGCGTAAGAGCCGCATGGGACAATTGCCTACTGTGACGTCATCAAAGGTTTCCCACGCCTTTGTAGAATTCAGATTTGGTTCGAGGGTTGGGCACACCTCACGGGCGATTAGCAGTGTATCATTCATTTTTATGAGAATTATTGCACGATACAAGAAATAGTTTCTAACATTTAATGATAATATCAAAGAATACATTTTAGTACGGCATATTGCCTCGAAAACAGATCTACAAGGTTTTGATGCATGAGAAGGAAAGACATTCCATTCTTAACATTGTCTCCCTTTTTCACGAAAGGAAGACGTATATGGCGGAGGTGGACTCACTGAAGACGACTGCGGTATGACGGGCGTGGAGCTGTACTGTAAGGACCTCGCAGGCACTGCCACTACTCCTATTAGGTTTAATCAGGGCTTCAGTGACGCAGTGATGAGGTGTAAGTATACATCCTTTTGTGTGTTTCGTCGGAAAATGTTTTAACTTTCGATTGAATATATTGTATGTGTGTTAAACTCCCAGAAACACTGATATAAATGGCCGTATAATTAGCTGAGAACTTATATGTGGTTAATTTCTTCTCTCGTGAGGACGTAAATAGTTTGATGAATTGCCTTTTGACATTCAGCTGAGGACATGTGCCCTGACGACACATTCGCTGAGGGTTTCCGCATGAAGTGGGTCGGGGATCAATTGGACAAGGATGACGTGGGCGTGACCAACTTCCGGATGCATTGCCAGACCGGCACCGCCCAGAGTTATGGGCAAAACGAAGGTGAAAAATCATTGTTAGTTTTTACTGATTTCGCTTTTTAAATTCTTATTTCTACATGTGTCATTTATCATTCTTATTATTGTATCTGAGAGGCTGTGAATAATGATTCTGACAAGGCATGATTGTATACGAAGCAGCATGTTTTAAAAATATCTCCTAACATTTGGTTTGCAGAGATCAACTAATTCTTTGTTGCGATGCGTCGGTAAAAGTGTTGATATTACGTCCAACTCAAGAACACTATTAAATTTGTTATATATTTTACTTAGATATATACACCAAAACAATATATATATATATATATATATATATATATATATATATATTTACTAACAGAATATGTATCTTGAATTAAGGTTTCATCCGCCTCAGGAAACTGGTACAGCCCGGCAATGTGCCCTCCCCCGACTCTCATCTGTGGATTCCGCGTCATGTACGAACCGCTCACCGTGGACGATGTCACCTGCTTCAACGAGATCATGGTGGCGTGCTGCTTCCTGTGAGCTTCGACTGTGGCACGACGAAGCAGGGATCTGGGAAGGAAGGAAGTGGACTGAGCGGATGACGATGAAGGAATTCGGCTTGTGCGCTATGGACCAAACTCACCGTGAGCTGTGATGTAGGAGCTGATATTCTCAGGAATGGGTTTCATCATATATTCATTGGCCACAAAGCTGATTTATTTCCTATGTACTTTTTTTTAGAATATGGTTCATTTAGCCTGACTTTTTTTTTTATACGAAAAGCTACAGAAGAAAAGTGAGCAAACTATTTCAACATTCCCGTTTACCAAAACAAAATTATGTTTTGCTTACCTTTTTAAATGTATGCTGTCTATGACATGCACGCACTGGTACACGAGCTAAGAGGTACTAATAATCTTGCTATTTGCCTTCGAGGGTTTTCTGTATGTATAATTCTGCACCATCCTTTCTTCATAAGCCTTCTGTATGCTGTCTACGAATCCAGTATCCATTAGTTTACAGTGTCAGCTTGAGTTTTTAGATACTTCTAGACAGACAGAGAATGCTTTTGAGATTTTCGTTTTTCTGTTTTTCATGAGGATGCAGAGATATTTGAAGTTTTAAATGAAATTTACAATTGTTTTTCACGTACCATTTTGATTTGATTGATTTACATAATTGATTTACATTTAGAATGAACTTAGAAATATTAACGTTGAAATTATTTTTTCCCAGCTGATTTGTACTAAATATTATTGTACATTTGCATACCAGCTAACGGCGATTTACAAGTCCATATTGCTTTTTGATGTCAATACCTGGTTGAAGAAATAAATGTATAAAATATTTAACAAAATCTATCATTCCCAAGATTAATCGATTCTTTTTATTATTTATTATTTATCCATTATTTTTTTTTACCTTTATAATCCGTAATACCTCTTATACTTGGTGAGGAATACCATTGTATTTAGAGGTATTTCTTCCTACTTATACTGATAAACATCCTTTTGACTTTGTTCAGAATTGCTCCAGAGAGAGAGAGAGAGAGAGAGAGAGAGAGAGAGAGAGAGAGAGAGAGAGAGAGAGAGAGAGAGAGAGAGAGAGAGAGAGAGAGATTGATATAACACATATGTATGTGTGTGTGTGTGTACATATAAAGGAATATTTAGTGCTAACAATAAAGCAGGGCAATACACTGTCACTATAATAGGGACGAAATGCTGTCAAGTAGCATCAGAAAAAAGGAGAGAAATAAGAGGTAACAAACACATGAGTGTGGTTAGGATATATATGACACATATATATATATATATATATATATTTAATTAGGAATTAATCCAGGAATGTGTTATTGGGATTCACAGCACACACTTCGATATAACAGCTCATTGAAAATGAAAGGAAAGAATGAACCAGGTGTGAAAAAGAATGTTGGTACAAAGAATAACTAAATCATTCATGGCAATTTCATATGAACTCTCAAGTACTTTCACTCATTTTCTGCGGAAAGAGAGAGAGAGATGGTATATAGATAGAGATAGAATGAGAGAGAAGGAGACTAGAGAGAAGGAGAGAGAGAGGAGACAGAGAGAGAGAGAGAGGAGACAGAGAGAGAGAGAGAGGGAAATGGATAGAGAAAAAGAGAAAGAGAAAACGAGGATGGTGTTTTCTAAACGTTGTAGCACGCGCAGCGCAAAAATCAAAGCGAACTACAAAGAAAAGAAAAGAAAGAAAAAGGAAGAAAGAAAGAAAAAAAGGCAGGCGGATTGAAGAAATACATACAATGAATCTAGTTAGTATACACACACACACACACACACACACACACACACACACACACACACACACACACACACACACACACACACAGATAGATGAATGGATAGACAGATAGACGCCCTTGGAAAAACTAGTAACTAAAGATCGTGTGTGTACCTGAATATGCAAATTATCGATGAATGAGTGTTTATTTAATAAAATGAATAATTATGAATATGTTAAACAGCTGATTTGTTCCTTCGTGCCATATTTCTCAATAACCAGTACATCTGATACATTTCACGTTGTAATAGATATGTTGTCTTTGGTGACAATTTAATACAATGGGAATCCATAGTTCGATTAGTCAGTATTTAACAAAGTAAGACAAAAGTTATAATTTTCTAAAGACACGGATATCATGGTAAAAAAAAGTGCATGTATTTATTTGTTTGATAATGGCATATGACTGAAGGTGTTGATGATTTATACGACAGTGAGGATGTGCTGCAGCATATAATTATTTTTTTTCCAAGGACGAATATTTTACATTCAGAATTCCAGTTTGGAATCAGTATGGAATATATTTGCCTCCCCCCCCCCCAGACCTTTTAATTCCTTGGTCCTGGATAGTATAGAAATTAATTTTTTGGACACTGACGGTGAGGTGTGTATTTTTTTTTTTTTTTTTTTTTTTTTACTTTTTCATATCTCAGTGACTAAGGCTATTAAAAAAATAGTCTGAAACTAGTATGTTCTACATAGGTAATAGAGAGGTACAGATATATTCTTATTTCCTCAAAATCCTTTTTGAAGCTCAAATCTGATTTCTTTTTTCATGCCTAGTTCTATAAATGAATATCAAAGTTTGTGATTTCCTTTCCATATTTATTTTTTTCATAATAAAATATACAATCATCAAAACATTTTTTACATGTTATTACCACAATGCTACTAACACCAGACGAACATAGAAGGGAAGGAAATAGACTGAAACAGATTCTCTTCTAAATGACTTAATACATAATCTATTAACAGTCCTCCTGCGGTTATAAACGATCTGGTGATCTAGCATCCTAAAATCTGCCGGTAGATTTGTAGCCGTCAAAATTGAAGAGCTATTAACAAGGACATTGCATTAGGAGTCTGAAGTCAGAACGCCGATGAAAAAGTTAAAATTAACACAACACAGACACAGACACACGCAAACGCTCGCTCGCGCGCACACACACACATACACGCACAGACAGAACAAATGCTTTTCTCATTACTCTCTCATCACACTATACTCAAGACGTCTTAAGATTTTGGGGCTATAAATGTTAAGAAAAAACAACTATGTACAGACGGACAGAGGAATGATTTTTGAAGAATAACAATAAAAATAATAACATATAGACACATTAACTGATTAACAGAAATGCAAAAGTCAAACCAAAAAGATTTAAGTATAAACCATGCACTCGAAAGCATAAAAATGCAGTAATGAAATTACTGTAGCAATCGCCCACGACGCCACTTAATAATTTAAGGGAAAATCAAAGTGTGGTCTTCGGGGCCAACATGCGACGGTCGTTCGGCATACCAGTTCAGTCGGTGAGAGTGTGTGCACAGGATCCCTCACTCCGTATTGAAGTCCAGATCGAGGATTTAGAGAGAAGGAGAATCGGATTCTGGCGATGATGAGACCCAGTTCCTTGTTGCTGATTGCTCTCGTCGCTCTGCTGAAGGACATAGAGGGAGAGAGGAATACTCTCAGTTTGAAATTAATTGTTGGTTACAGGATAGCACCGGCCATTGTTACCTTCAGTGCACGTAAGTATGACGAAGTCAGAGAGAAGTAATAAATACTTGAAAATGGCCAGCTCCGTCATCGACATTTATTCTTAGAATGAATTTACCGCCCTTTATATAGAGGGTCTTCCTTGGCTCTTTGTCCTTTCTCAACCAGGTACTCGACTGGCATGTGCAGCAGGCTGCGTCCAACACCAAGCTTGTGATGTTTACAGCTTCAAAGTAAATTCCAACTCGAGCAACTGCGACATCGCACCACTGGATTCGAACACTTATTTCGAGCAAAACTCGGATTATGTTTGTTATGTGCCATTTGGTGGTGAGGTGGTCTTTATAATTTCTGTTCTTATTGCAATATCGTGAGAGAATATACAGAGTATTGCAACACTACAGTATGCAGTTTTTTATTATGGATTCCCTTTATACCGCTGCAATTTTTCAGTTTAGGTTTCTCCTTACAAGATTTACACAAACGTTCCTTTTCCCGTTTGGCCGAATATTCTTTATTGACACAACTCTGTACCTCAGCCGCGATCCCTCTCCGCAACGAACAGCACGGACTGTGGGGCCAGTGGTCGGTCTTCAAGTACTGTGATGAAGGTTCCTTTGTTTACGGAGTGAGGGCTTGGGTGAGTGATTTCGCCGTGTCCTGAGAGAGAGGGGCCAACGGGAAGGGAGTAGCTGGGCACAAAAGAGACTAAGGAAGGTATTTCGTCTCGGTTTTATCGTAAATTGTACTTAAAGTGAAAATTAAATTCCGTCCTTGCACTGTCTCAGAATCTAACTTGCAGAATCAAAATATTGACCACGGGTATTCGCCGCTAATGACCTGAATTGAGTAATCTACAAGCTTCTTTCTTTTTCATCATTTATATGTCTCATTCATGCACTGTTTGTCTCATTCATTCATCCATACTTTTGTTCTTATTTCCCTCTCTCCTCGTTCATCCATTGCCTCTCCCTTCCTTTCTTTATATCTTACCCGTTAATTCATTACTTGTGTCTATTCCCCCGTTATTTCTGCCGTTCCGTTAATTGTTTTCTATCTCTTCTCCCCTATTTTACTGTCACCAGTTATTTACGTTTTACCCGCATAGTTCAGATCTTTCGAGATATCTGTGGACTGGACATCGGGCGTAAGAGCCGCATGGGACAATTGCCTACTGTGACGTCATCAAAGGTTTCCCACGCCTTTGTAGAATTCAGATTTGGTTCGAGGGTTGGGCACACCTCACGGGCGATTAGCAGTGTATCATTCATTTTTATGAGAATTATTGCACGATACAAGAAATAGTTTCTAACATTTAATGATAATATCAAAGAATACATTTTAGTACGGCATATTGCCTCGAAAACAGATCTACAAGGTTTTGATGCATGAGGACGCGAGCATTCCATTCTTAACATTGTCTCCCTTTTTCACGAAAGGAAGACGTATATGGCGGAGTGGACTCACTGAAGACGACTGCGGTATGACGGGGCGTGGAGCTGTACTGTAAGGACCTCGCAGGCACTGCCACTACTCCTATTAGGTTTAATCAGGGCTTCAGTGACGCAGTGATGAGGTGTAAGTATACATCCTTTTGTGTGTTTCGTAGGAAAATGTTTTAACTTTCGATTGAATATATTGTATGTGTGTGTTAAACTCCCCAGAAACACTGATTATAAATGGCCGTATACAATTAGCTGAGAACTTATATGTGGTTAATTTCTTCTCTCGTGAGGACGTAAATAGTTTGATGAATTGCCTTTTGACATTCAGCTGAGGACATGTGCCCTGACGACACATTCGCTGAGGGTTTCCGCATGAAGTGGGTCGGGGATCAATTGGACAAGGATGACGTGGGCGTGACCAACTTCCGGATGCATTGCCAGACCGGCACCGCCCAGAGTTATGGGCAAAACGAAGGTGAAAATCATTCTTAGTTTTTACTGATTCGATTTTTTTTTTTCTTTATTTCTACATGTGTCATTTATCATTCTTATTATTGTATCTGAGAGGCTGTGAATAATGATTCTGACAAGGCATGATTGTATACGAAGCAGCATGTTTTAAAAATATCTCCTAACATTTGGTTTGCAGAGATCAACTAATTCTTTGTTGCGATGCGTCGATAAAAGTGTTGATATTACGTCCAACTCAAAACACTATTAAATTTGTTATATATTTTACTTAGATATATACACACCACAAACAATATATATATATATATATATATATATATATATATCACCAAATAGAATTAACGTTTCATCCGCCTCAGGAAACTGGTACAGCCCGGCAATGTGCCCTCCCCCGACTCTCATCTGTGGATTCCGCGTCATGTACGAACCGCTCACCGTGGACGATGTCACCTGCTTCAACGAGATCATGGTGGCGTGCTGCTTCCTGTGAGCTTCGACTGTGGCACGACGAAGCAGGGATCTGGGAAGGAAGGAAGTGGACTGAGCGGATGACGATGAAGGAATTCGGCTTGTGCGCTATGGACCAAACTCACCGTGAGCTGTGATGTAGGAGCTGATATTCTCAGGAATGGGTTTCATCATATATTCATTGGCCACAAAGCTGATTTATTTCCTATGTACATTTTTTTAGAATATGGTTCATTAAGCCTGACTTTTTTTTTTTATACGAAAAGCTACAGAAGAAAAGTGNTTCCTCAATGTTTTCTATCACGTATAATTCTGCATCCCGTCCCTTTCTTCATTAAGCCATCTGTATGCTGTCTCCGAATTCCAATATCCATTAGTTACCAGTTGTCAGCTTGAGTTTTAGATACTTCTAGGACAGACAGAGAATGCTTTTGAGATTTTTCGT
This sequence comes from Penaeus vannamei, assembly GCF_003789085.1. Classification (NCBI taxonomy): domain Eukaryota; kingdom Metazoa; phylum Arthropoda; class Malacostraca; order Decapoda; family Penaeidae; genus Penaeus; species Penaeus vannamei. The sequence continues at coordinate 358,358 of NW_020868330.1, forward strand.
TTTTTTTCTTTTCATGAGGATGCAGAGCTTTTAAACCGTGAAATTTTAGATGAAATTTACAATTGTTTTTTTCACGTACCATTTTTATTTGATTTAATTTACATAATTGATTTACATTTAGAATGAACTTAGAAAAATTAACGTTGAACTTATTTTCCCCCACCGCTGATTTATACTAAATATTGTTGTACATTTGCAAAAACCAGCTAATGGCGACTTAACAAGTCCATATGCTTTTTTGATGTCAAATACCTGCGTTTGAAGAAATAAATGTATAAAAAAAATCATTCCCACCAGAATAATTTCTATATTGTTTATAATTATTAATATATTATTCCGTTTTACCCTTTAATATATCCGGACCTCTTATACTTGGTGAGGGAAAACATTGTATTATATGAGTATTTCTTCGGTACTTTTACTTGATAAACATTCCTTTTGACCTTTGTTTCAGAATTGAGTTACTGAGAGAGAGAGAGAGAGAGGAGAGAGAGAGAGAGAGATGAGAGAGAGAGAGAGTGAGATAGAGAGAGAGAGAGAGAGACGAGAAGAGAGGAGAGAGAGAGAGAGAGAGAGAGAGAGAGAGAGAGAGAGAGAGAGAGAGAGAGAGAGAGAGAGAGAGAGAGAGATATATACACACATATATGTATATGTGTGTGTGTGTGTGTACATATAAAGGAATATTTAGTGCTAACAATAAAGCAGGGAAGTACACTGTCACTATAATAGGGACGAAATGCTGTTAAGTAGCACCAGAAAAAAGGAGAGGAATAAGAGGTAACAAACACATGAGTGGTGTTGGGATATATATATGTATATATATTCCTTTTTTATTTTTACCCCCTTTTTAAAATTAGGAATTAATACAGGAATGTGTTATTGGGATTCACAGCACACACTACGAAAATGAAAGGAAAGAATAAACCAGGTGTGAAAAAGAATGTTGGTACAAAGAATAACTAAATCATGGAAATTTCATATGAACTCTCAATTACTTTAACACTCATTTTCTGCGGAAAGAGAAAAAAGATAGGTATATAGATAGATAGATAGAGAGAGAAAGAGACAGAGGAGAGAGAGAGGAGAGAGAGGAGAGAGAGAGAGAGAGAGAAATGGATAGATAGAGAAGAGAAAGAGAAAAAACGAGGATTGTTTTTTTTTTTTTTTTTTTTTTTTAACGTTGTAGCACGCGCACCGCAAAAATCAGAGCGAATTACAAATAATAGAAAAAAAAAGAAAAAGAGAGAAGAAAGAAAGAAAGAAAGAAAGAAAAAAAAAACTCAGGCGGATTAAAGAAATACATACAATGAATCTAGTTAGTATGCACACACACACACACACACACACACACACACACACACACACACACACACACACACACACACAGATAGATGAATGGATAGACAGATAGACGCCCTTGGAAAAACTAGTAACTAAAGATCGTGTGTGTACCTGAATATACAAATTATCGATGAATGAGTGTTTATTTAATAAAATGAATAATTATGAATATGTTAAACAGCTGATTTGTTCCTTCGTGCCATATTTCTCAATAACCAGTACATCTGATACATTTCACGTTGTAATAGATATGTTGTCTTTGGTGACAATTTAATACAATGGGAATCCATAGTTCGATTAGTCAGTATTTAACAAAGTAAGACAAAAGTTATAATTTTCTAAAGACACGGATATCATGGTAAAAAAAATGCATGTATTTATTTGTTTGATAATGACATATGACTGAAGGTGTTGATGATTTATACGACAGTGAGGATGTGCTGCAGCATATAATTTTTTTTCCAAGGACGAATATTTTACATTCAGAATTCCAATTTGGAATCAGTATGGAATATATTTGCCTCCTCCCCCCCCCCCAGACCTTTTAATTCCTTGGTCCTGGATAGTTAGAAATTAATTTTTTGGACACTGGTGAGGTGTGTATTTTTTTTTTTTTTTTTTTTTTTACTTTTTCATATATCTCAGTGACTAAGGCTATTAAAAAAATAGTCTGAAACTAGTATGTTCTACATAGGTAATAGAGAGGTACAGATATATATTTCCTCAAAATCCTTTTTGAAGCTCAAATCTGATTTCTTTTTTCATGCCTAGTTCTATAAATGAATATCAAAGTTTGTGATTTCCTTTCCATATTTATTTTTTTTTCATAATAAAATATACAATCATCAAAACATTTTTTACATGTTATTACCACAATGCTACTAACACCAGACGAACATAGAAGGGAAGGAAATAGACTGAAACAGATTCTCTTCTAAATGACTTAATACATAATCTATTAACAGTCCTCCTGCGGTTATAAACGATCTGGTGATCTAGCATCCTAAAATCTGCCGGTAGATTTGTAGCCGTCAAAATTGAAGAGCTATTAGTTAAAAAGGAATTGCTATTAGGAGTCTGAAGTCAGAACGCCGATGAAAAAGTTAAAATTAACACAACACAGACACAGACACGCACACGCAAACGCTCGCTCGCGCGCACACACACACACACATACACGCACAGACAGAACAAATGCTTTTCTCATGACTCTCTCATCACACTATACTCAAGACGTCTTAAGATTTTGGGGCTATAAATGTTAAGAAAAAACAACTATGTACAGACGGACAGAGGAATGATTTTTGAAGAATAACAATAAAATAATAACATATAGACACATTAACTGATTAACAGAAATGCAAAAGTCAAACCAAAAAGATTTAAGTATAAACCATGCACTCGAAAGTATAAAAATGCAGTAATGAAATTACTGTAGCAATCGCCCACGACGCCACTTAATAATTTAAGGGAAAATCAAAGTGTGGTCTTCGGGGCCAACATGCGACGGTCGTTCGGCATACCAGTTCAGTCGGTGAGAGTGTGTGCACAGGATCCCTCACTCCGTATTGAAGTCCAGATCGAGGATTTAGAGAGAAGGAGAATCGGATTCTGGCGATGATGAGACCCAGTTCCTTGTTGCTGATTGCTCTCGTCGCTCTGCTGAAGGACATAGAGGGAGAGAGGAATACTCTCAGTTTGAAATTAATTGTTGGTTACAGGATAGCACCGGCCATTGTTACCTTCAGTGCACGTAAGTATGGCGAAGTCAGAGAGAAGTAATAAATACTTGAAAATGGCCAGCTCCGTCATCGACATTTATTCTTAGAATGAATTTACCGCCCTTGATATAGAGGGTCTTCTTTGGCTCTTTGTCCTTTCTCAACCAGGTACTCGACTGGCATGTGCAGCAGGCTGCGTCCAACACCAAGCTTGTGATGTTTACAGCTTCAAAGTAAATTCCAACTCGAGCAACTGCGACATCGCACCACTGGATTCGAACACTTATTTCGAGCAAAACTCGGATTATGTTTGTTATGTGCCATTTGGTGGTGAGGTGGTCTTTATAATTTCTGTTCTTATTGCAATATCGTGAGAGAATATACAGAGTATTGCAACACTACAGTATGCAGTTTTTTATTATGGATTCCCTTTATACCGCTGCAATCTTTCAGTTTAGGTTTCTCCTTACAAGATTTACACAAACGTTCCTTTTCCCGTTTGGCCGAATATTCTTTATTGACACAACTCTGTACCTCAGCCGCGATCCCTCTCCGCAACGAACAGCACGGACTGTGGGGCCAGTGGTCGGTCTTCAAGTACTGTGATGAAGGTTCCTTTGTTTACGGAGTGAGGGCTTGGGTGAGTGATTTCGCCGTGTCCTGAGAGAGTGGAACCAACGGGATGGGAGTAGCTGGGCTCAAAAGAGACTAAGGAGGGTATTTCGTCTCGGTTTTATCGTAAATTGTACTTAAAATGAAAAGTGCTTTGGAAAAAACTTTGGTATCATGTTATGTTTAATCAACAAATGTATCCGAATGACGATGGTAGCTCCTATATCAGAGCCGACACATAGGCTTCAAACTCCCGAAAGAGAGCGACGCACCTTGACGGCAGAAGAGGCAGTCCATACCCATAAGGCCTTCCTTAGCATATCTCTTGTCGTTCATATTCACAAAAAAATTATATTGGGGAGGATTGTGACGTAGAAAGTCTTATTCGATTCCCGAGTGGAATTATTATTTCAGAATATGCCTAATGTTTATGTATTGTATAATTTTAAAACATTTATAGTTTTCAGTAGTTTTTATTATTTATTTTTACTTATGAAACAGTAATTGATAGATTTTGAACATTTTAAGTAATTAAACTTTTTCATCCCACAGGGTATTCGCCGCTAATGACCTGAATTGAGTAATCTACAAGCTTCTTTCTTTTTCATCTTTATCTCATTCATGCACTGTTTGTCTCATTCATTCATCCATACTTTTGTTCTTATTTCCCTCTCTCCTCGTTCATCCATTGCCTCTCCCTTCCTTTCTTTATATCTTACCCGTTAATTCATTACTTGTGTCTATTCCCCCGTTATTTCTGCCGTTCCGTTAATTGTTTTCTATCCCTTCTCCCCTATTTTACTGTCACCAGTTTTTTACGTTTTACCCGCATAGTTCAGATCTTTCGAGATATCTGTGGACTGGACATCGGGCGTAAGAGCCGCATGGGACAATTGCCTACTGTGACGTCATCAAAGGTTTCCCACGCCTTTGTAGAATTCAGATTTGGTTCGAGGGTTGGGCACACCTCACGGGCGATTAGCAGTGTATCATTCATTTTTATGAGAATTATTGCACGATACAAGAAATAGTTTCTAACATTTAATGATAATATCAAAGAATACATTTTAGTACGGCATATTGCCTCGAAAACAGATCTACAAGGTTTTGATGCATGAGGACGCGAGGCATTCCATTCTTAACATTGTCTCCCTTTTTCACGAAAGGAAGACGTATATGGCGGAGGTGGACTCACTGAAGACGACTGCGGTATGACGGGCGTGGAGCTGTACTGTAAGGACCTCGCAGGCACTGCCACTACTCCTATTAGGTTTAATCAGGGCTTCAGTGACGCAGTGATGAGGTGTAAGTATACATCCTTTTGTGTGTTTCGTCGGAAAATGTTTTAACTTTCGATTGAATATATTGTATGTGTGTTAAACTCCCCAGAAACACTGATTATAAATGGCCGTATACAATTAGCTGAGAACTTATATGTGGTTAATTTCTTCTCTCGTGAGGACGTAAATAGTTTGATGAATTGCCTTTTGACATTCAGCTGAGGACATGTGCCCTGACGACACATTCGCTGAGGGTTTCCGCATGAAGTGGGTCGGGGATCAATTGGACAAGGATGACGTGGGCGTGACCAACTTCCGGATGCATTGCCAGACCGGCACCGCCCAGAGTTATGGGCAAAACGAAGGTGAAAAATCATTGTTAGTTTTTACTGATTTCGCTTTTTTAAAATTCTATATTTCTACATGTGTTATTCATCATTCTTATTATTGTATCTGAGAGGCTGTGAATAATGATTCTGACAAGGCATGATTGTATACGAAGCAGGTTTGCAGAGATCAACTAATTCTTTGTTGCGATGCGTCGGTAAAAGTGTTGATATTACGTCCAACTCAAGAACACTATGAAATTTGTTATATATTTTACTTAGATATATACATACAAAAATATATATATATATATATATATATATATATATATATACACAAACAGAATATGGATATTGAATTTAGGTTCATCCGCCTCAGGAAACTGGTACAGCCCGGCAATGTGCCCTCCCCCGACTCTCATCTGTGGATTCCGCGTCATGTACGAACCGCTCACCGTGGACGATGTCACCTGCTTCAACGAGATCATGGTGGCGTGCTGCTTCCTGTGAGCTTCGACTGTGGCACGACGAAGCAGGGATCTGGGAAGGAAGGAAGTGGACTGAGCGGATGACGATGAAGGAATTCGGCTTGTGCGCTATGGACCAAACTCACCGTGAGCTGTGTAGGAGCTGATATTCTCAGGAATGGGTTTCATCATATTCATTGGCCACAAAGCTGATTTTATTTCCTATGTACTGTTTTAGAATATGGTTCATTTAGCCTGACTTTTTTTTTTACGAAAAAGCTACAGAAGAAAAGTGAGCAAACTATTTCAACATTCCCGTTTACCAAAACAAAATTATGTTTTGCTTACCTTTTTAAATGTATGCTGTCTATGACATGCACGCACTGGTACACGAGTTAAGAGGTACTAATAATCTTGCTATTTGCCTTCGAGGGTTTGGCCAATGTCTGTATGTTGTCTACGAATCCAGTATCCATTAGTTTACAGTGTCAGCTTGAGTTTTTAGATACTTCTAGACAGACAGAGAATGCTTTTGAGATTTTCGTTTTTCTGTTTTTCATGAGGATGCAGAGCTAGGTTTAGTTTTAGATGAAATTTACAATTGCTTTTCACGTACTATTTTGATTTGATTTTACATTTAGAATGAACATAGAATATTAACGTTGAACTTATTTTTCCCAGCTGATTTGTACTAAATCTTATTTTGCATTTGCATACCAGCTTTTTGATGTCAATACCTGGTTGAAGAAATAAATGTATAAAATATTTAACAAAATCTATCATTCCCCAGATTAATCGATTCTTTCTTTCTTTCTTTCTTTATTCATTATTATTATTTTTTTAAGCCTTTATAATTCGTAATACCTCTTATACTTGGTGAGGAAAACCATTGTATTTTGAGTATTTCTTCCTACTTATACTGATAAACATCCTTTTGACTTTGTTCAGAATTTCTCCAGAGAGAGAGAGAGAGAGAGAGAGAGAGAGAGAGAGAGAGAGAGAGAGAGAGAGAGAGAGAGAGAGAGAGAGACGAGAGAGAGAGAGAGAGAGAGAGAGAGAGAGAGAGAGAGAGAGATGATTGATATAAACATGTGTATGTGTGTGTGTGTGTGTACATATAAAGGAATATTCAGTGCTAACAATAAAAGGGCAGTCACTATAATAGGGACGAAATGCTGTCAAGTAGCATCAGAAAAAAAGAAGAGAAATAAGAGGTAATAAACACATGAGTGTGGTTGGGATATATATATGTATATATATATTCCTTTTTATTCCCCCCCCTTTTTTTAAATTAGGAATTAATACAGGAATGTGTTATTGGGATTCACAACACACACTACGATATAACAGCTCATTGAAAATGAAAGGAAAGAATGAACCAGGTATGAAAAAGAATGTCGGTACAAAGAATAACTAAAGAAAATGGAAATTTCATATGAACTCTCAAGTACTTTAACACTCATTTTCTGCGGAAAGAGAGAAAGATAGGTATATAGATAGAGAAGAGAAGAGAGAGAGAGAGAAGGAGACAGAGGGAGAGAGAGAGAAGGAGAGAGAGAGAGAGAAGAGAGAGAGGAGAGAGAGAGAGAGAGAGAAATGGATAGATAGAGAAAAGAGAAAAACGTTGTAGCCCGCGCACCGCAAAATCAGAGCGAACTACAAAGAATAGAAAAAGAAAAAAGAAAGGAAAAAAGAAAGAAAGAAAGAAAAAAAGGCGGATTAAAGAAATACATACAATGAATGTAGTTAGTATGCACACACACACACACACACACACACACACACACACACACACACACACACACACACACACACATAGATGAATGGATAGACAGACGCCCTTGGAAAAACTAGTAACTAAAGATCGTGTGTACCTGAATATGCAAATTATCGATGAATGAGTGTTTATTTAATAAAATGAATAATTATGAATATGTTAAACAGCTGATTTGTTCCTTCGTGCCATATTTCTCAATAACCAGTACATCTAATACATTTCACGTTGTAATAGATATGTTGTCTTTGGTGACAAGTTAATACAATGGGAATCCATAGTTCGATTAGTCAGTATTTAACAAAGTAAGACCAAAGTTATAATTTTCTAAAGACACGGATATCATGGTAAAAAAAGTGCATGTATTTATTTGTTTGATAATGACATATGACTAAGGTGTTGATGATTTATATGACAGTGAGGAAGTGCTGCAGCATATAATTATATTTTTTTCCAAGGACGAATATTTAGATCAGAATTCCAGTTTGGAGTCAGTAGGGGATATATTTGCCTCCTTCCTCCCAAACCTTTCAATTCCTTGGTCCTGGGCAGTGTACAAATTATTAATTAAATGTTTTTGGACATTGATTTGGTGAGGTGTGTATTTCTTACTTTTTCCATATATCTCAATGACTTAAGACTAATAAAAAACTGCTTAAATCTAACATGTTCTACATAGGTAATAGTAAGGTACAGGGATATATTTTTTTTTCCTTAAAATATTTTTAAAGCTCAAATCTTATTTCTTTTTTCATGTCTAGTTCAATAAGTGATTATCAAAGATTGTGTTTTCCTTTCCATGTGTATTTTCTCATAATATAAAATGCACTCATTAAGACATTTTTTACATGTTACTACCACAATGCTACTAACAACAAACGGGAAGATTAATAGACTGAAACAGATTCCCTTCTAAATGACTTAATACATAATCTATTAACAGTCCTCCTGCGGTTATAAACGATCCGGTGATCTAGCATCCTTAAATGCCGGTAGATTTGTAGCCGTCAAAATTGAAGAGCTATTAACAAGGGCAGACATCGCCATTAGGAGTCTGAAGTCAGAACGCCGATGAAAAAGTTAAAATGAACAACACATAGACACACGCACACGCTCTCTCGCACACACATACACGCACATACACACGCACACATGCTCAGACACATATAGGACAAATACTTTTCTCACTTCTCTCACATCACACTATACTATACGACGTCTTGAGATTTTGGGGCTACAAATGTAAGAAAAAACAACCATGTACTGACGGACAGAGGGATGATTTTTGAAGAATAACTATAATAATAAATAATAAATAATAATAAGATAAAAATTCTTTGAACATATAGAGAAATTAACTGATAAACAGAAATGCAAATGACAGCCCATAAAGATTTATGAACAAACTATTCACTTGAAAGCATAAAAAATAAGCAATGACCTTACTGTACCAATCACCCACGACGCCAGTTAATAATTAAAGTGAAAATCAAAGTGTGGTCTTCGGGGCCAACATGCGATGGTCGTTCGGCATACCAGTTCAGTCGGTGAGAGTGTGTGCACAGGATCCCTCACTCCGTATTGAAGTCCAGATCGAGGATTTAGAGAGAAGGAGAATCGGATTCTGGCGATGATGAGACCCAGTTCCTTGTTGCTGATTGCTCTCGTCGCTCTGCTGAAGGACATAGAGGGAGAGAGGAATACTCTCAGTTTGAAATTAATTGTTGGTTACAGGATAGCACCGGCCATTCTTACCTTCAGTGCACGTAAGTAGAGAAGTAATAAATACTTGAAAATGGCCAGCTCCATCAAGGACATTCATTCTTAGAATTAATTTACCCTTTTATAGAGGGTCTTCCTTGGCTCTTTGTCCTTTCTCAACCAGGTACTCGACTGGCATGTGCAGCAGGCTGCGTCCAACACCAAGCTTGTGATGTTTACAGCTTCAAAGTAAATTCCAACTCGAGCAACTGCGACATCGCACCACTGGATTCGAACACTTATTTCGAGCAAAACTCGGATTATGTTTGTTATGTGCCATTTGGTGGTGAGGTGGTCTTTATAATTTCTGTTCTTATTGCAATATCGTGTGAGAATATACAGAGTATTGCAACACTACAGTAGCAGTTTCTTTTTATGGATTCCCTTTATACCACTGCAATTTTTCAGTTTAGGTTTCTCCTTACCAGATTTACACAAACGTTCCTTTTGCCTTTTGGCCGAATATTCTTTATTGACACAACTCTGTACCTCAGCCGCGATCCCTCTCCGCAACGAACAGCACGGACTGTGGGGCCAGTGGTCGGTCTTCAAGTACTGTGATGAAGGTTCCTTTGTTTACGGAGTGAGGGCTTGGGTGAGTGATTCCGCCGTGTCCTGAGAGAGAGGGGCCAACGGGAAGGGGATAGCTGGGCATGAAAGAGGCGAAGGGGTATTTCGTCTCCGTTTTATTGTAAATTGTACGTAAAGTGATAATTAAAATTCCGTCTTTTGTACTGTAATTGAGAAATCTAACGTATCTTGCAGAATATCCCGCTCTTTGGTATCATGTGTTTAATTAACAAATGTATCCGAATGACGATGGTAGCCCCTATATCAGAACCGACACATTGGCTTCAAACTCCCGAAAGAGAGCGACGCACCTTGACGGCAGAAGAGGCAGTCCATACCCATAAGGACTTCCCTAGCATATCTCTTGTCCTTCATATACAATGAAAATGATTTTGGGGAGGATTGTGAGTTATTAGATTCCCGAGTGGAACTATTATATAAAAAAAACTAAATAAATAAAATAAAGTTTATGTAGTAACTTTTGTTCTTAGTTCCCTCTCCCCTCGTTCGTCCATTGCCTCTCCCTTCCTTTCTTTATGTCTTAACCGTTAATTCATTACTTGTGTCTATTTCCCCGTTATTTCTGCCGTTCCGTTAATTGTTTTCTATCTCTTCTCCCCTATTTTACTGTCACCAGTTATTTACGTTTTACCCGCATAGTTCAGATCTTTCGAGATATCTGTGGACTGGACATCGGGCGTAAGAGCCGCATGGGACAATTGCCTACTGTGACGTCATCAAAGGTTTCCCACGCCTTTGTAGAATTCAGATTTGGTTCGAGGTTGGATACACTTCACGGGCGATTTCCATTGTATCATAATTCATTTTTATGAGAATTATTGTACAATACAAGAAATACTTTTTAACATTTAATATCAAAGAATACATTTTAGTACGGCATATTGCCTCGAAAACAGATCTACAAGGTTTTGATGCATGAGAAGGCAAGACATTCCATTCTTAACGTTGTCTCCCTTTTTCACGAAAGGAAGACGTATATGGCGGAAGTGGACTCGCTGAAGACGACTGCGGTATGACGGGCGTGGAGCTGTACTGTAAGGACCTCGCAGGCACTGCCACTACTCCAATTAGTTTTAATCTGGGTTTCAGTGACGCAGTGATGAGGTGTAAGTATACAGCTTTTGTGAGTCTCGCAGAAAATGTTTAAACTTTCGAAGGAATATATTATATGTGTGTGTGTGTGTGCGTGCGTGTGTGCACATAACTCCCCAGGTACCAGATCCATTTCTAAACGTAGCAAGTTTCCAGAACCACTGATTATAAATGGACGTAAACATATAGCTTAGAACTTCGATATTTGCTTAGA
>NW_020868330.1:374536-377036 GCF_003789085.1 Penaeus vannamei
AGTCCGTGATTAGATGCAACGTCACGTGACCAATATGTGATTTATGTTGAGTCACACTTTCTAGTTTCAAGTTTAACAAAAGCCAATGTTTTCTCGATAATGTGACATGCAGCAAGGGTCGGTAAGTAGATCTGATATGCTTTTGTATTTTATGTAAATGTTTATTTTCTTCTTTACTCGTAAATTAATATTGCCTTATTTCGTTTTTTTCTATTATTTTTTTTTCTATTATGTATATAAGATCTTTGTATATTATACTAACTTTCTTTTTTATTCGTTTTTTTCCTGTTATTTTTCTATTATATATATATATCTAGGATCTTCTCTGTATATCTTACTTTCTTTATTGTTTTTTTTCGTTTTTTTTCTATTATGTATATATCTAGGATCTTCTCTATCATACCAACTTTCTTCTTTACATTTCAAAGTTTTTTTCTTTATCATTCTTCATCATCTTAAGAATCACAAGAATTATGGATATGTGATGACATTAAACCAGAAACAGTGTTGATTAAATTGAAGATGAAGAATAACAGCAATATCAATGATAATGATAATAATAATAATAACAATAATGGTAATAATAATGAATATAATAATATAATGATAATAAAATGATATAATGATGATTATGACTAGACATTAATATTAATAATGAAATTAATGATAGTAATAGTAAAGATGGTGATAACAGAAATAATAATAATCATAACAATATTATAAACAATCATGATGATCATAATGATATAATTAATAATGATAATAATGGTAACAATAATGATATTAATGAGTAATGATGATAATAATAATAATAATAATTATTATTATTATTATAATGATAATAATAATTATAATGATAATAATGGATAATGATTATTATAATGATATAATGATAATATAATAATATAAGATAATAGTATAATAAACAATTAAAAAAAATAATAATAATAACAAGAAATAATAACAAAACAACAACAACAAAACAACAACAACACACAATAAATAATAAAAAATGCCACGAACCCTTAGCCCAAACGAGAAAATAACGGAAAACATTAATCTTTCGCCTTTCATAAGCCAGCGGGGGAGGCGAGCAGGTGGTCGGAATTCTCAAAAAAAAAAAAAAAAAAAAAAAAAAAAAAAAAAATGAATGATAAAAAAAAGAATAAAAAAAAATAATAGTAATAGTGATAAATTTTATCATTCCGAGATGGGGAATCACGGACGTCACTCGTGCACTTGAGAAATCATGATGATTTTGATGTTATTCTTCAAGTGTGAATATCTTTATTGCATCAGTGACATTGCCTTGGCGGAGGTATGCGGCTGTGAGCCTCTAATTAACATTTAATCTTCAATTTAATCAACACTATTTCTGTTTTAATGTCATCACATATCCATAGTTCTTGTGATTCTTTAGATGATAAGGAGTGAGAAAGATAAAACCTTGAAATGTAAAGAAGAAATAGACAAAACAAATAATAAATAGTAATGATGATAATAATAACAAAAAGAAAAAGGCGTATGTTGTGGCGAAGGATATGTGCATGTATGTGCGTGCATGTGTATAAAAAATTCACACACACACGCACACATATAATCAGGGTATTTCATCTATCAATTAATCTATGGATAGATAGATGGATGGATAGAAACATAGATAAATAGATAGACAGACGGATAAATAGATAGACAGGTAGACAGAAATAGACTGATTGACATACAGACAGATAGGAAGAGAAGAGAGAACACCAAACAGACAGATAGATAGATAGAAATATTAATTGGCAGATAAACTGAAAGATAGATAGCTAGGGTGATGTAAAGATAGGCAGACAGACAGATAGACAGAAAGATAGATAGATAAACAGACAGACAGATAGATAGACAGAAAGATCGGATAGACAAAAGACAGATAGATAGACAAAAGATCGATGACAAATGACAGACATAAGATTATGATATATGATAGACAGATAGACAGAAAGATCGATAGATAAAATAGACAGACGAAAATCGATAGACGAAATGACAGACCAGAAAGATACGACATAAATATCAAGAGACAAACGCAGATAGATAGACAGAAAGATTGATAAAAATAGACACGACAGATAGAAGACAGAAAGAGCGTAGATAGGAACTGCCAGAAGACAGATATGGAATCACTCACGCACCCGTCGCCGTACTGTAATTGGAATCAGGAATTGCAATTACTGAGGCCGTTTCGCAATGGGAATCGGTTCCAGTTGCTTGGAATCGTGATTGGAATCGTCTTGGCGAATAATCTGGGTCACTCGTGGAGAATCGCACACGCGCACGTATGACACAAGCACGTGGTTATATGACAAACACATGGTCATATGACACACACACACACGTATGACACAGGCACATGGTTATATGACAAACACATGGTCATATGGCACACACGTATGACACAGTCACAAGGTTATATGACACAAGCAGATGGCCATATGACACGCACACGCGCATGGTT
>NW_020868330.1:382036-385841 GCF_003789085.1 Penaeus vannamei
TCTTCACCTTTTTCTCTTCCCCCTACTCTTCTCTCCTTCCTCCTTCCTTCCCTCTTCCTCTTTCCAAACAAGAGTTTCTTCGCTTAAATGACATTTGTATATTGTCCTATTCCTTCTCAGGAAATTTCGAGATGGTGAGAATTTGATTTGTTGATGGTGATGGTGATGATGATGGTGATGGTGATTGATGATGGTGATGATGATGATGATTTGATGTGATGGATGATGATGTGATGTTGATAGATGGTGATATGTGTAATGATAGGAAGATGGATGAGGGAGATGTATGTAATGATGGTGATACATATTAATTTTACGAAACACACACACACACACACACACACAAACACACAACGCACACCACAACCACGCAACACACACACACATGCACACACACACCACACACAACACACAACACCACACACACACACACACACACACACCACACACACACACAACCACAACACATACACACACGACAACACACACACACAACCACACAACACAAATACACAGTCCACACACACACACACACACACACACCACACACACACACACACACACACACACCACACACCCACACACACACAACACACACACACACACACAACCACACAACATACACACACACGTCCACACACATGTACAACATCCAGTGCATACAAACTAGTTCAAAAACAAAAAAACAACAACAAAAACAGACTAAGGATAACACGCCACATCCCCTCCCTCATACCCCCCCCCTCATCACCCCCCTCATCACCCCCTCATGCAACGAGGTCTGAGACAGAAGGCAACATATGCAACATAAACATCAGGGACAAGTGAAGCGACGTGTCATACTATCAGGTTGTGCTCAACAAGGATCAGCTGTTTTGTTGTGAACAGCTGATCGCGAAACATGTTTTAAATCAAGTTTTCTTTGAGTGTGTGTGAGTGTGTGGTGTGTGTGTGGTGTGTGTGTGTGTACGTGTGTGTGTGTGTGTGTGTGTGTGTGTGTGTGTATGTGTGTGAGCATGTACATCTGTGGTACTATTTTTATCATTCTTATTATTATTCTATTATTATCATTATTACCATTATTATGGTTGTTGTTATTATTGTTAAAATTTTTCGTTGCGGTATCATGTCTATCACTGTTATTATTATTCATCTCTCTCTCTCTCTCTCTCTCTCTCTCTTCTCTCTCTCTCTCTCTCTCTCTCTCTCTCTCTCTCTCTCTCTCTCTCTCTCTTCTCTCTCTCTCTCTCTCTCTCTCTCTCATCTCTCTTCTGTCTCTCTCTTTCTTTCTTTCTATTATATCTATATATATTTATATATATATATATATATATATATACATATATATATTATATATATATATATATATATATATATATATATATATATATAATGTACAAATACACACACACACACACACACACACACACACACACATGTGTGTGTGTGTGTTGTGTGTGTGTGTGTGTGTGTGTATTTATGTGCACACAGACAGACAGACAGACAAACCTAAACCCTCGCCCTCCCCCACCGGTCGCCTCAGCCCAAGGAGCCCTCAGAGATCCTCCCGACCCGAGGAGTCCCCAGAGGCCCTCACGCCGCCCATATCCCATAGAGACGAACATGCTCCTCGCTCCTAATTCTGGGCGGGGGGGGCGGTGGCGGGGTGGCATGCAGGGGCGCCTTTTGTGCCTGCGAGTGGCTGTGGGTGTGTTTGTCGACGGTGCTTGTAATGGGAGTTATTTGTCCAGCTGTTGTTATTGTGTGATTGGGTTGTGTTTGGTTGTTATTTTTCTAGGCCTTATTGTTAATGTTATTGTTGTTGTTATTGCTATTGTTGTTTATGTTATTAGTATTCGTTATTGTTATTAACCATTATGATGATTATGGTTATTATTTATGGAATGAGAGAGAGAGAGAGAGAGAGAGAGAGAGAGAGAGAGAGAGAGAGAGAGAGAGAGAGAAGAGAGAGAGAGAGAGAGAGAGAGAGAGAGAAGAGAGAGAGAAAGGAGGGAGAGACTAGAGAGAGAGAGTGAGAGAGAGGGAGAGAGAGAAATAGAGAAAGCGAGAGAGAGAGACAGACAGAACCAGAAAAAAAACGAAAACAGACACATAGACAAACAGACACAGAACCGATCATACCTAATAAATCTTGTATCAACATAATATCAAGTATATAACATGTCAGCCACAGGTTTCATAAGCACGCCAAAAGGTCATATTTACAGCGAGTTGTTCACATTAACATACTCTGAATAAATACACTCGTACATACAGACACGTGGATATATATGCTTATGTATATCTATATCTATCTATATGTTTATCTATCGATCTATCTATCTATGTGTGTATCTTTGTGTGAGTGTGTGTTTGTCTGTGTATGTGTGAGTGTGTGTGTGGTTGTGTGTGTGCGCGCGCGTGTGTGTGTGTGTGTGTGTGTGTGTGTGTATGTATGTATGTATACATGCTGTACATACACAAATACTTCTCTGTTTTCCTCCAAAATCCCTCCTTGCCTTATTAATAATAATGATGATGGCAATGATAATACAACGCTAATAATAATAATGATAATGATAACAGTAGTAGAAGTAGTAATAAAATATATAATAATGTCATAAGAATATGTTATATAACATTTTGAGTTATCCTGCTAAACTAACTAACCAACGCTAGAGGAGAGAGAGAGAGAGACGAGAGAGAGGAGAGTAGAAGATAGAAGAGAGAGAATGAGAGGAGCAGAAGAGAGATGAGAGAGGAGAGAGAGAGAGAGAGTGAGAGAGAGAGAGAGAGAGAGGAGGGAGCAGCAAGAAAGAAAGAAAGAGAGAAAAAAAGACAGACAAAGAGAGAGTGAGTGAAAAAGAGAGAGAGAGACACAAAGAGAGAAAGAGATAGACAGACAGACAGACAGAGAGAGAGAGGAGTTAATACCGACGCTCATAAAATCGACAACAACACGAAAAATAGCAAAGTCTCCCCTTTTAAAAGACTGCAACAAAAGAAGCCAGGGAAGCATTAGTGACCATGATAAACAAAGGTCATGAGAGAAATATGATTTTCTCATGACTATACGCGTTGCATGACCTCACTTCATGACCTGACATTCGAGAGAGCTTTGTCTACTTCCTCCTTCTTCCTTCCTTCTGCTCCATTTCCTCCTTTCCCTTTTTTTTACTTTTTTCTCTCTCTCTTTCTATCCCATTTTCACTTTTTTCTCTCTCTTTTCCTTTTTTCTCTCTTTCTTTCCCTTATCATTTATTTCTCTCTCTCTTTCTCTCTAAATTCACTTTTTTCTCTCTCTTTCTCTCCATTTTCACTTTTTTTCTCTCTCTTTCTCTCCCTTTTCACTCTTTTTTTCTCTTTCTCTTCCTTTTTCTGCCCTCCTTTCCCTGTTGGCTTTTTCTTCCCTTCCTCTCTCCTTCTCCCTCCGTTACTCCCCCTCCCCTACCCCCCTCCCCTTCTCTCCCCCACGACCTCCTCCCTCCCCCCACTCCCTTCTCTCTCCCCACGACTCCTCCCTCCCTCCCCCCTACCCCCCTCCCTCTCCTCCACACCCTCCGAGGGACATCCATAAAACTTGTCATTTTGCGAGAGTCCACGGCGGACCAGTCATGGCAAGTCCATGGCTCCTCGTGGCATGGCCAAAGTCATCGTGGGAGAGAGTTGAGATCTTTGTGGATTCGTGCTATTTGATTTTTCTGCTTGGAGTCCATTTTGCGCCACTTGTTTCGCATTTTGCCGCGTCGCGTAGTGGGTGAGGCGTTGTTTTCATTTGCGGGATTTTGAGGGTTGGGGAGAAAAG
>NW_020868330.1:397374-404874 GCF_003789085.1 Penaeus vannamei
GCTGATTCCCCTCCCCTTCCCTCCCCTTCTCCTGACCCCCCCCCATCGTGAGACATGACTGGGTGATCTCTGCATACTTTTCTCATCCACTTTAGGCTCGGACACTCCCACGGGGCGAAAGCTTATCGGTCCCCCTCGTGTCACTTTGTCTTTCGAAATGGGACTTTCCCTTCCACTTGGCCCCTTCGACCATTTCTGGATCATCTTCTGTTTCTTCTTCTTCTTCTCCTTCTCTCTCTTTCTTTTACGTCAAATTTTGTAGGTCTTTACTTCTCTCTTTGTCTCTAACTGTCTCTCTTTCTCTCTCTCTCTCTCTCTCTCTTCTCTCTCTCTCTCTCTCTCTCTCTTGTCCTCTAATCTCTCTCTCTCTCTCTCTCTCTCTCTCTCTCTCTCTCTCTCTCTCTCCTCTCTAGTCTCATCTCTCTCTCTCTCTCTCTCTCTCTCTCTCTCTCTCTCTCTCTCTCAGTCTCTCCAAACAGCGACACCTAGCTGCCTTCTCTGTCAGCCAGGGTGCACTCTAAAGACTTCCAGGATTTAGTCCAGAAAACTTGGTAACTATAAATACTCTTCGCCAAATTTCTAGCCTATCCGAGCAGGGTATACGTGTGTTACTATATTGGATACCTTCTCATATAGGCTAATCAACCTGTGACAAGGTAGATCAGTTAGCAAAACTATTACTTTCCCTTGAAGAACCAAATTTTGCAACACCGTTATCTGTCATTCCAATGAAAACAAGTGTTATCGGCTTTCTTTGAGATTATGAGGGCCAGGTATGGACCACCGAAAAACTGAAGAAAAGTGGACATGGTACCATCTGGCATTATGAAAGTACTGTCGGGACATGTGATGCTGACAAACCATATAAAGTCTACGATGGACTGTCTCGGAAACAGCAGGTTACGCTAACCAAGCTATTAATGTTTGATTAAAAACCCTTTACATAAATATAAGCACAGCTTGGATGGATGTTGCAGCATCTAATAATAATGATGATAATAATAATAACAATAATAACAACAATGATAATAATAACAACCAGAATAATGATAATGATAATGATAACAACTAGAATATTGATAATGATGATAATAACAATGATAATGATAGATAATAATGAAATAGAAAAGAAACAATAAAAATGATAATAATGATAACAGTGTCAGTAGAAATAAGAATGGCTTTTACAACAAAGCAGCACCAAACAACAACAATAAAACTAACAAAGACCCCCCCCCCCCGTTGGTGTAAGAAGAATTCCCCGTCAAGGAAAGGCAGCCAAAAGTAGGTCAGTAGGTGTATAGAAGGACAAACACGAGAGGGAGAGGGGGTGTAAGGAGGAGGATAGAAGGGGGGGGGAGAGCATGAGTAAGAGGAGGGGAGAGGAGGAGGGGGAGAGGGGGTGAAAGGAGGAGGAAGGAAGGAGGAGAGGAGAGGAGAGGGAGAGGGAGGAAAGGAAGAAAAAGGAGGGAGGAGAGGGGGTGAAAGGAGGAGGGAAAGGAAGAAAAGGAGGGGGGAAGAGGGAGGATGAAAGGAGAGGAAAGAGGAGAAGGAGAGGAGGGAGTAGGGAGAAAGAGAGGAGAGGGCAGGTGAAGGAGACAGCTAAAGGAAAGTGAAGGAGGAGAGAGGAGAGGGGGAAGAGGACAAAGTGTAGGAGAAAGGAGAGAACGAGAAAAGAGGAAGAAGAAGAGAAGGAAGAAAAGAGGAGGACAGAGGAAGGAAAGGATAAGTAAGTGAGGAAACAGATCCAGGATAAGCAAGTGTTGTGTACAAGGTATGACGGTGGTTGTCTGACCTGGGGTAAGGGGGGGGGTGTATGAATGGAAAGAGTAGGAGGGGGAGGGGGGAGAGGAGGGGCGTCTGAGGTAAGTCGACCCTTGCCTTTGCGTTCGTATTTTCTCTTCGTCTTCTTTCTTCTACTTCTTCGTCTCCTTCTTCTTCTTCTTCCTCTTTTTCTTCTACTTCTTTTTGACATCTAATCATGGAAGTCTGATTTGTACTTTGATTTCTTATCTTATTATTATTATTATCCTTATCATTATCATATTACTAACATTATTATTATTTTCATTACTATTATCATTGTCGTTATCATTGTTTCAACTATTTTCAATAACATCATTATTCTTTATCGTTGCTGTCAGTATCATTATCACTACTCTTGTTATCAATATCATTATTGTTATAATTATCATTATTATTGTTGGGATCATTACTATGATTTTCATTATCATTACTATTAATATCGTTATATCATTATTACTTTTATTTCATTATTGTTAAAAACATCATTATATATGTTTATCATTTAATTATTTTTTTTGTTATTATTTTTGTAATAATACTTGTTATCATCATTATCATTATTGTCATTATTGTTATTATCATTGTTATTATCATCATTATTATCATTATTATTATTATTATTATTATTATCATTATTATTATTATTATTATTATTATTATTATTATTATTATATTATTATTATTATTATTATTATTATTATTATTATTATTATTGTTGTTTTTTATTATTATTATTATTATTATTATTATTTATTATTAATTATTATTAATAATATCATTATCATTATTATTATTATCATTGTTATCACACACACACACACACACACACACACACATATATACATATACAGTATATATATGTATATATATATAATATATATATATATAATATATATGTGTGTGTGTGTGTGTGTGTGTGTGTGTGTGTGTGTGTGTGTGTGTGTGTGTGTGTGTGTGTGTGTGTGTGTGTGTGTGTGTGTGTGTGTACATACTTATACTGAGGGATAGAGCTTATCGTTTGTGGTTCAACAGCAGGTGGACTCTGTTAAAGAATTTCACTGTTGCTGTAATTGCCGCTGCTTATCGCTGGGTGAAAAAGCGCTCCACTTAACCCTGGCAGTTGCATTTGTTTTCCTCTTCAATAAAGCCACACACTTTCAAGAAATCTGCATAATAAACACTCTCACTTGAAGCACATATGTTTACTTTCACGTATATGACACATTATATGTATTTTGTGCACTTTCGCCCGAAATGCTGAACATGTGGTTAGTAAAGAAATGCAGTGCTTAAAAAGTCACCGAAGGAACATTACCTGTCATGCTGTTACATTAAGCTCCAGTGGAACACCTGACGGAGCTTTAGGAAATGAAAATGGAGGGCTTTCAGGATCGTTCATGATGGTTTATGCTGTTTTGTATGTCTGATACAGAGCAGACCATGTCTTTATCACTGAACACATACACACGTAAACACACACAGACACACACACACACACAACACACACACACACACACACACACACACACATACACACACACACACACACACATATATATATATATATATATATATATTATATATATATATATATATATATATTAATATGTATGTATGTACATAACAATTCACTGAAGTATGGCAAAGCAACTTTCGAAGGCGGGATAGTTACTGAAGTCCTCATAACGAAAACAAACTAACCGAGGCAACCACGCGTGAAAAACGAAAGCCAAAAGGACGGAAAGAAGGAACCGTACCTTGGCGCAGCCGTCAATTAACCAGCCTTATCCATGCTGCTTCGGCGTTATTCCTCACGGTCGAGTTACCGCTTCGGGAGCTGGTACACGCGGCTACGGGATCACCTCGGTACCTCTGTGGACTCATTTAATTGATTTATGAGAAAAGGGTGTTTAAGTGTGTGTGGAATTTTGATTGGAAAATAGACCCAATTTCTGGCTGTTTAACCGTAAATGATATATGTGTACCGTACAATGCTATTTCTTAAACTATAACTATGGGTTATGTTTATGTGTTTGTTCTTGCCATATAAATGTCGATGATGTACTTTATTGTAACATGCCGGTTTTAATAGCATATCTAAGCATATCGTATATTGATTTCGATGATGCGTTAGAGCACGTCTGTGCATGTGTGTGCTGTGCATTGCAGGTAAAGTTCTCGTCTTGCAATCTCGCTGACCCGCGTCCAACCCCGCGCGCTGACAGTGGATGGCAACCCGGCCATTCCTTGCACACGGTAATTTAAAAACAAAACAAACAGACAGACTGTCACACCAAAGAATACGCATTGTAATAAATGGAATTAGACTAGATTATATTACAGTGTGGGAGCTTTAATAAACACGTTTATGTCCATCGTGCGAAACCAACACAAACCCTTCTCGCAGGAAGACGGACGGGCGTGAACGTATGACTAACGGAAGTCAAGTCCATTACATTACATTGCGTAACTTGCGTGAATTAACTCTTGGAATTTCGCCTTTGTCGCTGACTAAGCATTAACATTCTCCTTAATGGTATCATCAGAAGCATTTTATTCATCCCTTATCTTTGATTTTAGAGGAAATAATCATCTTAGAAGTTAACGATGAAAATATTCCAGTTTATACCCTTGATATTAATCTTTGATGTGATAAGAACAATAGAAGTCTGGAGTTACACACGATAAAAAGAACAATCTTTGAGATCTTTAATGCTATGAGAACAATAACAGTCGACGAAGTTATTGTATGATAACGATAACAATCTTTGAAGTTATGATACCAATACCAAACTGTGAAGCATTACATAGGAAGTTTAAAGTTACTGTCGGATGACTTCGAAGACTAGCAGAGCGTAGTCTGACGTCAGCTGTTTGACCTCGATTAGGTCAAATCTTTCCCACTGATGTCTAGTCCAATGAAGGTCCTCTAGATAAGCTTATGCTAAGTGATATTCATTTACGTGTGAAATATTTTATATTATAAAGTTTCGGATATATTTCAAGATTTTTTTTGCTAAGTGATATTCATTTACGTGAAAAAAAAGCTTGATATTAATGTTTCGAACATATTTCAATATTTCAGACTTGTGAGGAATTGATGAATTTCATAAAAGTTTTCATCTATTTCTCTTCAACAATACACTTAATTTCACCATATGTCACTGTAACCAAGTCATTGCCCTCACCATATATCAGCATTGAAGTGCAAGGCAGTGTTTCTCGTTACTATGTTTCTTGTTTCTTGGGATCTTTCTTAACTCTTTCATTCCTCTCTTTGAATCTTACCCTTATTTTCCCTTCCTTTCCCTCTCCTCACCCTATCCCTTCGACAACCTCATTTTCCTCATTCATTTCACCCTGCCCTTCTTCCCCTGTCACTCATCCGCCCTTAAAACTCATTCACACCCTTAAAACACCCTTCCATCTGCTATCGCCTATTCCAGCCTCTTCTCCTCACCCTCATCCTCAAAACACAACCCCTCTACTCTCTCTACCTTAATCTTTTCACCCTTCTATCCTCTTTATCCTTATCCTCCTCTCCCTTTCCTTCCTTCCCACCCTTTACACCCTTTACTTTACCCTATCACCCTAACCCCTACCACCCCCACCCTACGAACCCTTCCCCTTCCACCCAACCCCCTATACCTCCCTCCCTGCCTTACCAACCCCCACCCTACCCCCTACCCCCTACTATCACCCCCCCCATCCCAACCCTTCGAATGTGGGTTAATTGTTTACATCCGCCATCCCCCTCGCTGCAGGCCTCCCTAAGGGCGGGGTCCTTACGTCGCACGAACCTCCCCATCACCCTCCACCCTTTCTCCAACCCTTCGCCCGAGTCTTGAGTCATTGAGGAATGTCTTAGGGAAAGTTGTGTGGCGTCTTCGGGATTCTCGTGACGGCGATGGTTGGCGTTTTCACTGTTGGGCGTTCGGGTGTGCGGGGATGGAGGAGGAGGAGGAAGAGGTGAAGGAGGAGGAAGAGGAGAAGAAGAAGAAGGAGGAGGAGGAGGAGAAGGAGGAAGAAGAGGAGGATAAGGAGAAGGAAGAGGAGGAGCAGGAGGAGGAGGAAGAGAGAAAGAAGGAGGAGGGGAGGAGGAGGATAAGGAGGAAGAAGAGGAGATAAGGAAATGAAGAGGAGAGCAGGAGGAGGGGAAGAGGAAGAGGAAGAGGAGAGGAAGAAGGAGAAGGAAAGGAAGGAGAAGGAGAAAGGAAAGGGAAGGAGAAGGAGGAGGAGGAATTGGGGTGCGGGTTCGAGTGAGGAGGGACCTGGAGGGGTTAGATGTGGGGGAAAGAGGTGGGGTGTATAGGTGGGGTGGGTTCTTAAGGAGGGTTGGAGGAGGGGAGGGTTGTGGGTGTCCTGGGGTGAGGGTGTTAGGATAAAGGGGGGGGTGAGTCCGAAGGTGATATGACGAAGCACCAACGTCATTACTCTAATAACAATAACAATAATGGTGATAACAACATCAACAACGATAATAATGACAATAATGATAATAGTAGTAGTAGTAGTAGTGATAGTAAAGATAATGATAATAGTAGTAATAATGATAATAACAATGATAATGATAATAGCAATAGTAATAATGATAATGATAGCAACAGTAATAACAACAATAATATTAATGATAATAATAGAAATAACAATGATTATTAATAATGATAATAATAATAATAATAATAATAACAGAATTATAATGACAATAATAATTCAAAATAATAATGATAACAAAAACAAAATGATAGCAACAATGACGATACTAATACTAATGGCAATGACAACGATGATAATAAGGATAACAATAATAACGATAAAATAACTGAAATAACCAAATGAAGAAGCCCAAACCCACTGACCCAGAAACGATCAATGTAAAACACAACAACAACTCATTAGGTCGTCTTCAGGATCTTAAGAACGCCGAAAAGAACTCATTCCTTTTGAGGTTAATATGATACAAATATTTCCTTCGCGTCTGTCAGTCTGTGTTACGCGGCCTATATCAAAGGCGGGGGCGGGGGGGGGGGGGTGGGGGTAGGGGTGGCAGGAAGTATCTTTATTAATGCATCGACTTTGGTTATTCATATTTGCATATCCGTGTGTGTGTGTGCGTGTGTGCGTGGTGTGTGTGTGTTTTGTATATGAATGAGTTTGAGTGAGGTGGGAGTAGGTTACATGTATGGACATATATCTATATTTGCATATATAGATAGATAGATAGATAGATAGATAGATAGATAGATAGATAGATAGATAGATAGATAGATAGATAGATAGACAGACAGACAGACAGACAGACAGACATTATATAGATATAGAAAAAATTACTGATAGATAGATATAAGTATATATATATATATATATATATATATATATATATATATATATGTGTGTGTGTGTGTGTGTGTGTGTGTGTGTGTGTGTGTGTGTGTGTGTGTGTGTGTGTGTGTGTGTGTGTGTGTGTTAGCATAAACATATACATTTGAAGTCATGCAAGAAATGTACAAAACGAACACATTCCTTAAAAAAACTAAAAACGGACTTCATCATCAAGCCTCAACTTCCAGTTCGAGAATCGCAGAAAGCTCTCATCTCTTCCTATGACATTCCTATCCTACTTCGAGATGGCTCACTTCTCTTCATCCGCATACAGAATCCAACCCCCCCCCCACCCTCCACCACCCACACACA